>JAQJVL010001052.1:0-85536 GCA_035578905.1 Stictocephala bisonia
AGTTTTCCCCCGCGTCTTCTTTTTCCCGGGGTTTCAAGAAGTGATTGTTCGTTCATTTGAGTTGTTAAGTTTCTCTTTTTGCCTTACACATCCTCATAACTGAACACGAATGAATGTTCAAAGCATCCTCAGTCCGCTGCACTACCTTGCTCACTGGAAGAAGGGGCCCATTGTTTTTCAAATTCAAATTCGTTATTGTGTAGCATGACAATGTTATAGTTGTATTACACTCGTCATTAAATAAGTCTACCTTAAATTTAAAGATTGTACAAGAAAACTTAATAAATGTTACGGTAACAAAAAATATAAACTTCTCCCAGAGCTATACAAAACAAACAAAATCTGTGTAGACTATTACACTTTTATGCTACTTATCCGATAAATACTCAACAACAGAGTAAAAAGCTTTTATTAAAAGGTGATTACGGTGTAATTTTTTGAATCTGATCGGTTATTTTCTTTTCCATTTCAAAATTACTCTCTAACACAACAAACCTTTTCTCTGACCTGTCTTTTCATCCTTAGATCTCTGCCAGTAGACCTTCTTTTGACCGGAGTCTTGGTTCGAGGCCTTCCTCTTGATCTGCTAGGACCGAGCATTGAATCTTGATTCATAACAAAAAAGCCTTCACTTAATAACAGACTTACTAATTTAATAAAAATGACTGTTATAAAAACACAATAACTATTGGTATATGCCACTATGGCAAAATTTATAATACGAACGTCACTAGCACACGAACGAGCACAATGACACGCGCACTTCTCTCAGCCAAACAAAACTGCCAACTGAGAGATGGAGGGGAGGCGAGGATGTACTGCAAAGTGTTAGAAATGTACACTCATAAATAATCATAATCATAAATATGTCAATCAATAAGTGCAGCCCTTTGGCGGATTTATTGATTGATATATTTATTATATATTGATTATTATATATATAGTTTAAAATATATATTATATATGATATATTTATTATATATTAATCAAGATTATATGATTATTGATTTACTTAAATACTATTTTTTAAAGTAAGTAAAAAGAATAGTTTACTTATTTTAAAAAATAAATAAACTATTCTTCTTTACTTCTGAGAAGAACGATAGTTTGTGACGCTCGGACAAAATATGTCCAGTAGGAAACAGACTGTACTTTACCGATCGATAGCCGCTCTCCTCACGCTGAGTCTACACTCCCTCGTACAAATCCTTATTATATTGGTCATAAATTACCCATATGATCTATATACAATCAAGTTTCATATTAAATTCAAATTCAAATTACAGTATAATATGCTATTGCACTTTAATACGCTAAAAGTTCTCATACTTTCAAAAATAAAAAGTTTTTTAGACTAGAAATAAATAAGTAACAAAGCTTTAGGAATAAATTAATTAGTCATTTCATGTTACTATTAGAAATCTCAAATGTTGGATATCAAGAATTAAGAATGTTTTATTGTCGTAAAACTATTTACATAGCATGGACAATCGTCAAAATATTAGGAGTATAACAATGCTGTGAATGTGATAAAATAAACTACATTCTCTTACTAAACACTTTTTTCAGAAAAATACTCCTGTACACTGTAGTACTCTTTTTTTTTATCAAATATGACTTTAATCTGCCTTTAAACTTATCAACCTCAATTTCACATCTTAAATCAGAAGGCAAGGCGTTAAAAAGTTTTATTATATTAAGGTATGGCTGTTTTTCAAGAAAGGCTGTGTTATGCTGAGGTTATTGTTAAAGTGGAAGGAAGCATGTCTAAGATTATGGCGATTGTTGTTACGAAGTTAAATAAATATTTAATTTGTATAAAAAAAGTCAATGACTGGTAAATGTACAAACCAAAAAAAGTGAGTAAATTATTACCTGAAAAAAAACACCTCTACACGTATCAGTCATCCTCATATCAAAAATCTTGAGGATATATGCTAATGAACATGTGGTTAACAATCCTTGAAGAACAATTGTTAAAATCTGTATTACTTTTTTTTAATATCGCAAGTTGAAGTCGAGTAATAAAAACCTTGATTTTATTTATTTTATTTATTTTTTTGTTGTAAATATATAAATACTATATAAATCAAAATATTATTTATATATTTTGATTTATATTGTAAACCATATTTTTCACTATATAAATGTTTATAGTATATCATAAACACAATATAAAATTATAATTGAACAATTTTACGTGGCACAATACCAATCATTCTAAAAAATTACCGAGGAAGAATTAGTTTCGCTCTAACAGTTTTGTTTTAATGTTTTGATTGCGATTTTAGTAGTTCCGTACCGCCAACTAGCTTCTTTCGAAAATCAGAATATAACCAAAAACCCAGGCAAACCGTCGAACTCGAAAACTGGGAACTACGGAAAAGACCAAGGCCTGAGCCAACGGCCACGAAAATAACAAGTGGACAGCGCAAGAGTAATCTCGGCAGCCTGGCAAACTAAAACGTAGAGTAACAAAAATGTACTGGTCAAAAGTCCCGGTACAACGTTAAGTTTTAGACAGGGTTTAGCCCTAACTTGGCCTGGTAAAATAAGACCAACTTTAAACTTAATAACACATTTATTTAGAAAAAAGCTCTAATTATTTTTCCTTTCGAAATTTTTTTCTGTAGTTTCTGTTTGCACTTATTGGAATTTCAATAATCTTTCGTAAATTCGAATAGCTGCTGTTTATTGGTTTGGTTAAGCTCAATTCAGGAAAATTATTTTTCAAAAACTAAACGTCTCATGAATATATTGACGTTTAATGTGACGTTTATCTAGTGATAAACATGTCCTTACTACAGAACCTCAGAACATTTTTATTTTCAATCATTTCTGTCATGAAAACTGCAATAAAGTTACCAAACATTGAGACAGTGTAAGGTGTAACCAAACTTCATGGCTGTCTCATTATGGTGGCAGGGTTGTTCTGCTGTGTAATGACACCCAGCCTGGGGCTCTCAGGTTTTCTCTCAACAAATTCCAACATTTGAGTTTAACACAACCCGTGATCTACTAACGTACAGTTATTATCATCATCATCGATTATTCTTTCCATGTTAGTGATATTCCTAACATCAATTAATTACATTTTGAAGCGAAATAGTTCAGAACCCTTCAGAAAATGTACGGATCTTCAAGAATTAATTAATTTTTACTAATTAACAACCAGAAAACTATTATGTTATTCAATAAATAAATACCTATTTACTAAACGTAACCTAAATATTTCCATGCATTGTAGAATTGCAGTCTTAGTGAGTGTATGTACCTTGTTTAAACAAAATCGCTTTTTCGTAAATTTAACGGGAGTATTATGTTTTTACTAATGTAACCCGTATTACTAATGCGCATAGTTTTTTTACGGCTCCTTCGCTAAATGGAACAGGTCCTTGATTCTTATAACACTTGTTTACGTAGTGTTGTAACCCAGCTACTTGGGTTTTAAGCGTTGTTGATATTGTAGGTGATAGGCTTTGTTCTCAGTCCTCTAAACACAATATGGCGTCCACGTCAGTGGTTACCATCGACGTGGACACTAATTCATAAATAACATATTTGATTTAATGTTCAATATACATTGCATTGCATTAGTCAGTTTGTTTAGTTCCTACATTAAAATTTACAAAGATACATTCATTACATTTACAAACGATTTCAAACTTATAAAACTTAAACCATGCACGCAATTCCCTTTCATTCAAATTAATCACTTCAGCACCAACGTTTTTTGACCAACTACGAGGTCTCTCACTCGTATGCCTAAAATTCGTCTGTGCTGTATAACGCCGCCGATATGAAGGTTTAAAAAGAACTTTAAACGGCTTCAGTGATGGGAAATGTTTGATAATTTTGAAATTTGTTGTCAAAACGACCGCCAAGCCTATGGTGGTAAACGTTAGGAAACTGCGATCCCAGTGCCTTTCTGTCCTGTAGATAGCCCTGCTTCTACTTGCATGATTGTGTACTTCACTATCTTTTATATGATCACATTTTGACTTGGATAAAAACGAGTTTCCAAAATGTGGAGACATGGTAGAATCAACAAGTTCAGGGTTTTTAATCCTACTTTGCACAACTCTCTCCACTAGAGCTTGGTCATTGTTCGGACCTGCTTTTCTAAGAATAAAAAGTCTGCAAATTCTTAGATTTGAGCAGCCACATCACAGCGCCAGTCCTTGTATCCCCAATATACAATCTATAACATGCCTTCATCAGTATCTGAACAGGGAAATATGTACAAAGTTGCCTCAAAACGTCAATTTTACAGTATATCTTTGGAGCGTATACTATCTACTTTGGCAATACCAAGTCAACCCTTTCACCAAGGTGAATTCCAAGGAATTTAGCCGAGTATATGATCTCAATATCAACCAGCATTACTGTTATACAACTATAATATGGTGTGGTTTTGTGCCAAGAAAATTGGATAAACAAATGTTTTGCTTGCATTGTTTTGAGATTGAGTTCAATGAAATAGTAGTCTTTTCCAGCTCATCCCTGAATTTGAGTCGAAACAGAGAGTCATGTCATCAGCGTAATGTACGACCATACTGAAGAACATCATTACGTAACCAGAAAAGAACAGAAAACGAATTATGGATCCATGAAGGATACCATAAATCAGCCCCCCATTCTCTGTCCTTATCCCAACAAACTGTAATCTGTCCCTGAGATATACTTTTATCCACATGAGTGTACAACCTCTCATACCACAATTGGTTAGTTCGTGAATGAGAGTGACGTAATTAATACAGTCTAACGCCTTCGATAAGTTGATTAATTCACTCAATGCAAAGTTACGACTCTCAATTGCTTCATTCACCATATCAACCAGACAAACGGCTGCAACTGTTGTAGGTTTTGAACTTAGGATTCCAAATTTGTAATTGATGGTAAATTATGTTTGGCCAGAAAATTCACGATCCGAATTAGAAACAATTTTTCAAATACTTTGCAGAAAACCGGTCAAATTAGATCGATGGTATTTTTATGGAAAGGGAACGCCCTTTTTAAAAGTTGGGAGTGACTTGCTTTTTTGAATGAGGTAGGAGAAGAGTAAATGAAAGGAGGTAGTCAACAAAAATTTTTAATACAGAATTTTGGGATTTGCCTACGAATAGAACTAGGTATAAGGCTTATCGGTTAGCCGAAATCAGTCCAAAACTACGTAGTTCAGATTCCTCACTAAGGTCTAAGTCCTATATTTGATTTAACTATTGGGTTATTGATAAATTGTTTTTTCTAAGGACCAGTCGTTCCTAATTTGTAAGAATGTCTGCACACATTTATCTAAACAAATCACACTCATTCACTGCCCATAGTCACCCACATGGAGATATAATAAAACAAATACTTTTCTCACTTAGAGAGACGTTAGTATCGATAAATATTTAAACAACTTCTAACACGCGTCGTGGCATGAATGGAAAGAAAGGGCCGGGTGATGTTTAGCTGTAACTAGTTGAGATGTATATAAACATGCTTACGGTGGGGGCCAAGAATGAGTGCCTTCAAACCCTCTGCCGCAATTAGGTTCAACTGTACTTTCGCCACGCCTGAACAAAATATAAGTTTATTTAATAAATATATATTAAGTATATAAATTCGTTAAATATTTTTCCGTTTACTAAATATTATCATTGCTAAAATGAATTCTATAATTTTAAATCAAATAATCGTTCAAATTTTAAAAAAATAATATAATCAAAAAAGAGAATTAAAAATACTCTGACTTCCCACACGTGATTATCGACCACGAAAACAGCAAATTTCCCTTAGCTGGATACCCTCTTGGACCTACTCCTCATTACCATAACTGTTTAAACATTTTTGATGTGTTAATTATCTCCACTCCTTATAATCCCGTAGAAATTCTTTACCTTTGGAAATAAAAACCCCTCCCCCAAACAATTAAAAAACCACAATCTTTATTTCCGTGCTTGTTTCACAAACAAAAGTAATCCAAAACTATTAAAATTTTAAAAAATGTGTAAAAACCTCACACTAAAAAGTTAATGTATAATATAGCGCTGCAATCGTAACATTGAACAACTTAAAATTTACAAATATTTAGTTGGAAGAACAAACAAAGATGGTATATTTTATAGAGCTGTGACCTCCAGCACTTAATAATAGAAAACATAGGCGAACATAACTAAAATGTATGCCTTAAAATTTGTTTCCAAGTACTGGATGTAGCGTTTCAAAATAAATTGGTAAAGTAGTGTGTTATTTAAAATGACAATACATTACAATCAGTTTTTAGTACATGGAAAGTAAACTAGGCCAAACCTCCAACTTATAGTATATAGTAGATAAAATACACAAAAACTCAAGGTAAATTGTTAAAACAGTAAGCTGGCATATATATAATTTATATAAATATGAAATAATAATCACTACATTGATTCTTGAGTACTTGGAGGAATAAGAAAGGGGTAAATATTTATTTATTTATGGACAATGTTTCACAACAGGTTAAAGCCCATTTAAAGTTAAACTACTGTACACAACTAATACCTACATATAACAAACATTATATAACAAAAGAAAAAAATTCAAAATTTAACTATACATGTTTTGTATGTTGATAAATACCCAATTAACTTAACTATTAATGTGTAGCTCCAGTACCGTACACGCATACTAAATCTACTTGATAAAAAAAGAAAAAAATGTTCATTCACTCAAATTAGAGATACATGTGACAATAACATTAACTTGATTCACAATATAACTATTAAAATACCATGGGGAGCTATTTTACATACAACATACGTTCGGCAAAACTTTAAGACACGGGGGAAAAAATGTTAAGCCATAATAAATACGAAAAGAGAGAAAGAAAAGTGTCCAGTGGAATATAAAGTTTGATCGTTAAATTAAATGCATGGCAAAATGGAGAACTAACCACTCGAAACACATTTAGTGGTGACCTCTGCTCCACTATTGAATGTGACCACTCCGCTTCCTTTTATTTTTGGTTATATTAAACTATTATTTTATGTATTGATAGCCTACTTTTGGGGGACGTCGTGCTTGAGCTTGGTAAACATTCATAAATCTAAGCTTAGTTCGAGATGAACTCAAAATAAAGGCCCTTTTTAATTAAACAGTTTGGTAGAACTCTGCTCTCAATGGCTGTCTAAGGAAACATTGCATAGTGGTGTATATTGGCAGAAGTCTGCTCTCAATGACTGTCTATGGAAACATTGCATAGTGGTGTATATTGGTAGAAGTCTGCTCTCAATGACTGTCTATGGAAACATTGCATAGTGGTGGACATTGGTAGAAGTCTGCTCTCAATGGCTGTCTATGGAAACATTGCATAGTGGTGGACATTGGTAGAAGTCTGCTCTCAATGACTGTCTATGGAAACATTGCATAGTGGTGGACATTGGTAGAAGTCCATTCTCAATGGCTGTCTATGGAAAACATTGCATAGTGTTGGATGTTGGTAGAAGTCTATTCTCATGACTGACTGTCTATGGAAACATTGCATAGTGGTGGACATTGTAGAAGTCCATTCTCAATGGCTGTCTATGAAACATTGCATAGTGTGGACATTAGTAGAAGTCTGCTCTCAATGGCTGTCTATGGAAACATGCATAGTGGTGGACATTGGTAGAAGTCCATTCTCAATGGCTGTCTATGGAAACATTGCATAGTGGTGGATGTTGGTAGAAGTCTATTCTCAATGACTGACTGTCTATGGAAACATTGCATAGTGGTGGACATTGGTAGAAGTCCATTCTCAATGGCTGTCTATGGAAACATTGCATAGTGGTGGACATTAGTAGAAGTCTGCTCTCAATGGCTGTCTATGGAAACATTGCATAGTGGTGGACATTGGTAGAAGTCTATTCTCCAATGACTGTCTATGGAAACATTGCATAGTGGTGGACATTGTAGAAGTCTATTCTCAATGGCTGTCTATGTAACATTGCATAGTGGTGGGACATTGGTAGAAGTCTATTCTCAATGACTGTCTATGGAAACATTGCATAGTGGTGGACATTGGTAGAAGTCCATTCTCAATGGCTGTCTATGGAAACAATGCATAGTGTTGGACATTGGTAGAAGTCTGCTCTCAATGGCTGTCTATGTAAACATTGCATAGTGGTGGACATTGGTAGAAGTCTATTCTCAATGACTGTCTATGGAAACATTGCATAGTGGTGGACATTGGTAGAAGTCTATTCATCAATGACTGTCTATGGAAACATTTGCATAGTGGTGGACATTGGTAGAAGTCTATTCTCAATGACTGTCTATGGAAACATTGCATAGTGGTGGACATTGGTAGAAGTCTATTCTCAATGACTGTCTATGGAAACATTGCATAGTGATGGACATTTTTTAGTAATGTTTATTTAAGAATATTTTACCCAGTAAGCGGACTTCCAAAGCAAATTACATAAAATAGTAGTTAAAAACTATTATTATTTTGTTTTTAGTATTAGTTTAATGTAACTAAAAAAAATTTAGTACTTCTGTATTAAATCGTTAAAATTTTGCTTGTCCGTCTCGAGACTCAAATGTACCCCGCTATATACCTATATCAATAATGGGTGTTTCACGAAAACCCTGTCAAACTTCGAAAAATGATTATATGGGTCAAAATAAAGAGAAAGTTAAGAATATATATATATATTTTTTTTCAAAAACGCTTCGTTTACCAAATATCCGCCATTTTGTTTATTTCACAAAAAAAACTTTTATCTCCGAGTTAGCTTGACCGATATTAATGAAACTCACTACGCATGTTAAGATAATAGAGACCTATTATAGAAAAAAATAAGCTTGATCCAATTCCACATTTCAAAATGGAGGCTATTTTAATTTTTTTAACGGAAATTGCTGGAAAACGGCAAAAAATAAAAAACATTACTAAGAACAAGTTTATTTAGATTGTTTTATTACTGATATGTCAGAATAAAAAAAAATTAAAAAAATAGAATCGGACAAAAATAACCGAGATACATTGAAACCTTTCAATAAATAATAACACATTAAGAATGTTAACAAATCAGAAAACAGTCTTTTTGCTGCCGCTCAACACAAATGTCAAAGTGTCTCGGATATTTTTTCTCCGATTATAATTTTTTTAATACTGACAGATTGGAAATAAAATTGTCTATAAAAAACGTGTTCATAGTATTTTTCCGTATCCCCTCAATTTCCGTTTAAAAAGTTAAAATGACCGCCATTTTACAATTTTAAATTGAATCAAGTTGGATTTTTTCTTTTTGTAAAATAGGCCTTTATTATCATAACATGCATAGTGAGTTTTACAAATACCTGCTGAGTCAACTCGGCGAAGAAAATTGTTTTGTGGAAAAAAAATGGTGGATATCTGGTAAATGAAGTGTTTTTGTAAAACATTTTATTCTTGATTTCTCTTTTCTTTTGACCTATATAAACATTTCCCGAAGTTTGTCAGGGTTGTCGTAAAACACCCTGTACTGTGATTAGAATTGAAGTTTAATTGGAATGAAATTAACTTTCGTCCAATACTGAGAGTAAATGGGTTGGTAATTGATTATCTAATGTTACTTGAAGAAAGGAAATCCATTTGGCATATATTTTATTATGAATACGATATTGCGCAGCGAACAAGTTAAACATATTTTAATGAATTCAACATTTATGGTTTATGTAGGCCTATTTTAAAGTGGAAAAATTTAAAATTTCTTAAAAAAGCGTGATTTAGATTGGATCATGATATCACCTTAATTATAAAAATTTGTTATGTTTCAATGTTACTTTTACAAAGCTATCATTTTCTCTTTTCATATTAACGGTGTTTTTTGTCAATATTGTCTTATACAAATTAGTTTGTAAAAAAACAGTTTTCTGCTGACTTAAAAGCAATTATCGCCAATGGATTTTATCATCGTACGTTTTTTATCGTAACTATGAAACATCCATTGGCACAAAATTACTGTTAACGCTGCAAGTATTTTGTTTATGATAACGTACTTGACCTAGCGATCTGTTCCCCTCTTCCGAGGTCCAAAATCGCACTTATTTTGTCAAAAGTTTTGAGAAAGTGAGAAAAATGTATGAGCTACAAATCTTTAAGTATGAATACGACGTCTTCACTACGTGAAGATTGACTTCATCAGAATGACTCTCCTTGACAGCTCAGCTATAGTCTCACAGTAAAAACTGAGATTGAATGGACCCCATTATGGTAAGGGTATTTTCGCCGTGAAAATAGTTGTCATACTAACGCATTTTATAACACTTCAAAACATTTATCGATTACTCCACCAATCTCACAGTAAAAACTAGAGCAGCCAACTCTTAGTACACTGAATAAATAGTATCTTAGTTGGCATATTAAATGTAGATAGAAATAGAAAACAAAGGTTACACGATACAAGTGTATCTACATACATGAGTCAGGCATAACCCTGGCTGACTGTCTGACTCACTCATCACTAATTCTCCAACTTCACATGTAGGTAGAGAGCGGAAATGTTGTACACTGTTTCTTTAGATATTTTAAATAGGATCATTTAAGTATTTTCATCTTGATGAAATAGTCCTAAGGGGTTGAAATCACCCCTAAAAGATTGTTTTGTTCCATAAGGAAAATATTGGGTTGATTTTATTAAATTATTAACATCTGTTTCGTAAATAAATAACCACGTTTATTTTGTATGTTCCTATTGATGCATTAATCTTCAGTTGTTAAACAAAAACAAATGAAATGAACACTTTTGAAATAGGCTAAGTAATACCATTAGGTATTTATACTAGGTAGCAACGTAATTAGTGTCAGTAAGATACTGTAAATAAATGTAATATTGTGATTTTACGTTATACAGTTAATCTACTATTATTTGTAGTCATAATTCACAAGCCGAGGCAGGAGATCGAGGTGTATCGAACGCAGCGAGAGTCGAAGTTGGAGGTGTTTCCCCTAGTTTCAATAAAAGTACAAGATGTACAAAATAGGATGGTGATTGATTTCGCCAAACCATATTTAGTATTTGTACATCTTATACAGATATTACATTGCAATACATTTGTGTTATGTGACGTTCGCTCATGAAAAGTAAATGAGAATAAAAAGTAATATGAAATTAAAAATTAATTTCAACGCATCAACCAATCGAGATATGCGGTTGGTCAAATGTTTGACGATGCTATTATGCAAAAATAATCCGGACTTTATTGGAATTTAAGTTGAATAATGTACATTGGAGTTATACTTAGCCCCAACTGAGAACTGCTCCGAGATAGCTGCACAAACTTTAAGCTAATTTTATTTATTACGTCTACAGACCTAACTCAAGGATAAGTGATTCAATATGCTCACGAAACGACACTATGCAAGATGTAAAGAAACAAAGCATGACCTTGAATTCACAGCATTAACTTGAACACAAAGCGTTCTAAATTTAACCTAATCAACTTTTACTTCATGCCGCAAAGTCAGGAACCCGATCCGTCGTGGTGGCTGATGGAAAAACTGCAGTAAGTCCAGCGTTACAACTTAGAGCCAATTTATTTTACTTTCATTTTTGTTATACCTAACTAAACAACTATAGATATATTTAAGTCACCAGTCAAAATGTAAGTCTTACATTGATATGAACCAACAAACCAATCTCTACACGGTAATCTCTGTTAAATACAACATTAATAATTGTATACCCATAAACCATAATATAAGCATTTCGTCTGTTAAATCGTAAAACATTAATTCTTGTATGAGTAATGCCGACTTTTTAAGTAACATGTCACACATGTCAGACACCCGCAGATCGGCTCGTCCAGGTGCGAGCACGGCCGCGCTCACCCGTCCCCACTACACCACTGGCAGAACTCTCTTCCCTCCGGCCACCTGCAACTTAATAAACTAATTACAACATCTCAGCAGACAATAAATATATTGATTAATCTGGTCCAAAGTATTTTGAATAAACGAATTACAACACACAGCAGATACTGAATATATTTATTAATTAAAACTCGGGAGTGATGGAAAGAGTCACCTTGAGAAACCCTCATCCCCACACACACGTGGAAGATGGAAAGAGTCACCTTGAGGAACCCTTACCCCCTCCCTCGGAACAGATAGAAAGAGGCTCCTGAGAAACCCTCACCCCTCACTCGTAAGTATTGGAGAGAGAGACGCCTAAGAAACCCTCACCTCCTCACTCGGGAGAGATGGAAAGAGGCTCGTGAGAAACCCTCACCCCTCACTCGTAAGTAATGGAGAGAGAGACGCCTGAGAAACCCTCACCTCCTCACTCGGGAGAGATGGAAAGAGGCTCGTGAGAAACCCTCACCATTCACTCGGGAGGGATAGAAAGAGGCTCCTGAGAAACCCTCACCCTTCACTCGTAAGTAATGGAGTGAGACTCCTGAGAAAACCTCACCCCTCACTCGGGAGGGATGGAAAGAGTCACCTTAAGGAACCCTAATTTCCACACTCAAAAGAGATGGACCTCGAGGAACCTTCAACCCTCACTCGGGAAATATGGGAAGAGTGACTTTGAAAAATCCTCATACCCACACGCGAGAGAGATGGAATGAGTCACATTAAGAAACCTTCATCACCACACTCGGGAGGGATGGAAATAGTAACCTTGAGAAACTCTCACCACAACCACACTCGTAGAAGATGGAAATAATCACCTGAGAAACCCTCATCCCCACACTCGGGAGTGATGGAGAGAGTCACCTTGAGCTACCCTCATCACCACACTCGGAAGGAATGGAAATAGTTACCTTGAGAAATCCTCATACTAACACTCGTGGAAATGGAAGAGTCAGCTAGGCTCAATTCCACACTCGTGGAAGATGCAAAGGGTTTTTAATTTTAATAAATAATTACATATTTATAATTATTAGAATCTGTTTCGATCTCCGATGAATAAAAGTGAGCTAAATAAAAAAAACTATGTATAATTAACAGTGCATAGAGTAACTATTTTAATTAAGTTTTAGAATTCTAAATAAAATCAGAATCAAGAGAAAGTTACTTTAGCGACATAACTGTGTAACGACTAATAAACTGTGTGATAATGAACGTCTGAGCGCTGGAGGCGAAGTATGCGTCAACTTCCACCTCGACATGAAGGAGAAATGAACAGACACGATCCTGCCTTCATTTACATTACAGTTTACTTCAACCATAGAATTCACAATTTACATTACTATTTTCTATAATTTCGTAAAGGACATTATTTGTTGATTATGGAAACGAGTTGAAATCATCCAAAACATATTCTGTGGTACGTACATTTTACATTTTTTAACTGTGGGAAGTGTATAATCTCGGATATTACATGACGAAACTCTTAGTTGACAAATAGATTCACGTACTTAAAATTGTTCAAAATTAAAAATATTTTGAAATAAAAGTACCAATTAATTGAACAGCCCAATAAGTAATTGAGGAGCTGAATGAAATAGGGGCGTAACCCAGAAATTGACATTTTGAGAAAACAAGACTTAAAGTTTTCAATCTACTGTAGAATACTGATGTTATCTTTGAAAAATGTAAGAATAACTAGAAAATGTTATCCAGTGTTTTGTGATTATAAAAAAATAATTATATTTAGAAATACATTTATAGTAAATTAATAATCAAATATTATTAAAATGCTTGTAGCCGCCCATATTCCATTCAACAGGTAAATATTGCCTTTATTCCGTTCAACTACCACTGAATAGAAAAAAGGCGCTTATTGTAAGCCTCATTTGCTATATGATCTACAAGCTTTAATATAATACTAATACTAACACATTAAGGATTGAATAAAAAACATTATTTAAAGGATTGTGACAAATTATTATAATTTATTTTAACAAATTCAGAATTTTTACAATACATTAAAAATATATTAGAACAGAAAAGATTAAACATAGAATGAATCATGAAAGGTTTTCTCTTGTATTTATTAAAACACAACATACAAAACATAAAATTAGTGGAACCCACCAATTAATTAGTTAAAAATAAATAAAAATGCTATTTAAAGTACCATGGCTATCAAAACTATACGTTCAAGTTAGTTTCTTACTAGATGTTTTGGCGGGAGCTAGTAAATATTCCATCGAAGTATGTAGATCTGTGAGGTATGCATACAGGCTCCGCACATCACTTTCTTTGCCAGGCTTCACACTGTTTGGGAGTACACTTGGAACTTCCAAGTCAACTTCCGTGCCTACTCTTTTTGCCAAATAAATATGGACTGTAACCTCCAATGAAGCTTTCTGCGACAGACACTGTCCCACTAGCAGAATATTGGAGTCTTGCGTAGGATTGAACCTTGAACTTGTGATCTTTACTCACAGGTTTCTTGTTTTCAAAAAGATTCTGCAAAGATATACCCAATCAAAAATTATTTTACCAGCGTCAATCACGTGAAATGGGGTCGGATTCACTCTGCTATCTCTAAAGATCTCAAAATACTCCTCAGCAGTATATGTTTTCTTTTTTTAAGCTTTTGGCTGTTTAGACCAAAATTCCTATCACACTGGTTATAACAATGTCCACGGACAGGAAAAATATGCAATACTTTGACATTCAATTTCATTGCCAACCATGAACAGAACCTAACCATAACCAGGTTTTTATTCTGTCCTCCTACGACATTGGAGAAAAAAACCAGTTCATCAATATTCTGAAGACTTCTTCTGTTGAAGAGATAGTCAGATAAAAACAAGCATACAGTATTTGGACCTTTCTTTGACTCAGTCTCAATAAAACAATAGAAGAAGCTGGATTCATCATTGTGACAATGTATGTTGAAGAGGTACAGCCAAAGAAGTCTTTTATAAAACTGGGATGTTACATTCAATCTGGGAAGAGCCAAGTTTTGTGCATAGTCAAATTCAAGTACGAGACAACGTGAATGTTTTTGGACAACACAACTTAATATTTTTAAAATGTTTTCCTAATACTACACTTCCCTTTTTAGTTTTGTAACTTCGTTCAGAGTTTCTCCTATTTTTCCTCTCGATTTGTTTATTACCAACTTCACTTCGCTCATCAGATTCACTGTCGCTTAACTCATCAAAATATTCACTGTCTTCACTAGACATTGTACTAACTAAAATGTATTAAAAAAATTAAAGGGTTATTATTTACTGTTTTAAAGTAGTAAGTATTCTAAACTGAAACGTGCTAACAATCATAGAATATTGATTTTAAACATAACCTCACAACACAAATAATTAAAGGAGCATTGTCAACAGACATACTTTTCCGCCTAAAAATCAGCTGGCATATGCTCAGAAAAAAAAGTGTCACTCCAACAAGGAAGAAGATATAGAAGTAAAACTTCCCAGGTGTACTAACCAAACTATGGAGAATCCGAAAAAACGATGAACGGAAAAAGGGCGGAACATGGGTTAGGCCCTTAATTCATAGAGCTCCTCAAGTAGTATAGAATGGGGTTTCTAGCACCGTGTGACGTCACGTCAGACCGCTACCAGGACAGGGTCAAAGGTCACCGCTAATCTGTTATCAGCCACGTGTTGACCTTGAGGTCAAGTTTACTATTGTTTACAACTGTTATCAGCCACGTGGTGACCTTGAAGGTCAGTTGGGCTAGGTCAGTGTTGTTTTGGTGTGACGTCACGCCGTTTTCGCGCTCTTTCGTCAGCTGAACTGTTTTTTTCCAACAACAGTGTTACCAACTCACGCGATGCAGAAAGAAAATATCTCAGTGCTGCCAACTCACACGATTTATTACATTATACTATAATAAATACTGTATACGATTATTTAAAAAATTATTTCCATATATTAAATGCAAACGCAATTCGTAATCCTTTTTTTGGTGTTACAGTAATATTAATTTAAATTCGTAATCCTTTTACGTTAACTATATATACGATTATTAAATTATACACAAACGCGTTAATAAATACGTTAAAATATGTTCGTTAAGTATTAGGAGAACAGAACTTGGCAAGATCTCTGAAGTCGAGCGTTGGCGCGCTATCATATCGCTTGACCCTAGTGTCAGGCGGCGCGCTTTATCAGCCCGCCGGTACACGACTTTTCTTGGCTACAATTACGGTTCCTCTTCACTTCTGCTAACCTAATACTCTATTTATTTTAAAACTTCTAAAATCGTTCACCTGAGCTAAACAAGGTATAATATGTTTAAATAAAATTAATTGAAGGATTGTTCTTAACCAGTCAACGTCTTTTTTCCCCTGATTTAAATTATAGTTCATACATATGGTAAATGATATTCATATAATAATTAATATTTATATTTTCGAAAACTCTATGAAAAAAGACGTGCTTTAATTAAAGTGTATTTTTTCTTGTTACACAGTATTAATTTGAATAATATTTTGTATTTTATATAGTATTAATTTGTTCTGACCGTTTAACAAATGAACCAGAGGTGTTTTTTTCTTGTTGTTGTATAGTTTTTCATAACAGATGATTTTTGTTTACATCAGCTGATGTGTCTTCTGCTACCAGAGAACTCTTTGTATACGAGAAAATTTTCTAAGTCTAATTTTGCTGATAGATGATGTGGTTCGCTTCGCTTTTAACGAGTCATACTATATAAAGTACATGATGAATTTATAGTATATAAAATGTACCGATGTTTCCAATAATTTGTATTTAATATAGTATTTATTTGTTCTGACCATTTAAACCAGATGTAAAAAAACAATCTGTTGGTTTGTTGTCTGCTAGTATCAGCTGATGTGATACTATATGAAAGATGCAAAAAAATCTGTTTTTCTTTATACTATATAAAATGTACCAACTGATTATTAAATTATACCATAATAAATCATATAAAGTGTATACCAGTATTTTTTCTTGTTGTCAGTGTTGCTAACTTACGCTTTCATTCGTATTATACTATAATAAATCCGTGTACTATAATAAGTGCATCGATTCATCAGTATGGTCAACCGATATTTATTCTTTGTCACGTTATAATACAATAATTACTATGGCGGTAAATTTAAACAGATTGAAAAGGATTCTGGTTTTCATTTATCATATTTTATTTCAATATTGCACTTATATACTATATGAAGTACATTGTTCATATTAAATCACTATTTCCGTTGTACTATAATAAATGCAATTAATTTTTATATATAAATCAGTTAGAATATCTTTGAAACAGCTTACACGTTTATAATAATGTCAATTATTAAATACTGAAAACTCTATAAAAAATACTGTCTTTTTTTAAAAACCAACTGATGTATTTGTATGGTATACAATTGTCCAAGTCCAATTTTGCTGATGCAATGTTTCATCATGTGTACTTGTGGTAGTAAGACAGATATAAAAAGTCATATAATTCAATAAAAATCTGCAAAGAGTGGAAACTTCATCTGTACATACATGTATCTCAACAACAACCAAAGTTTAATCGATTGGTAAATATTTGTAAAAATGTTTATTTTTAATATATACTCTATATGTGGTAGTAAGACAGATGATATAAAAATTCATATGATTCAATAAAAATCCGCAAAGAGTGGAAACTTAAGTAATACAATATTTAAATTCTGTTATGGAATAAGTTATAGTAATATTTAGTTAATTATTTAAAAATCGTAAGGAGAAGTTGTATTGCAGAAATACTGTCCTTTTTTAAAAACCAACTGATGTATTTGTATGGTATGAAATTGTCCAAGTCCAATTTTGCTGATGCTATGTTTCATCTGTACATACATGTATCTCAACAACAACAACCAAAGTTTAATCGATTGGTAAATATTTGTAGGAATGTTTATTTTTAATATATAAGAATGTTTATTTTTAATATATACTCTATATGTGGTAGTGAGACAGATATAAAAATTCATATAATTTAATACAAATCTACAAAGAGATGAAACTTCATTAGTAGACCTATCTGTACATGCATTTTCCTCAACAACAACCAAAGTTTCTAGTTGGCTCTGGTAACCTAAATGGTGACATTTTTTTCTTTCATAAATGGTTCAATAATACTGTATTTACAGTATTTATTCAAATAATAATTTATATTTAATATAGTAATAATTTGTTGTGATCATTTAATATTCAAACCAGATGCGCCTTCTCTTAAAGGATAGATGTGTCTGAAATTTGTTAGTAAATTTGATATTTAGTTGATATTGGTAATGATTTAAATTATGAGTCAAGTAGTTCAATTATTATTCCCTCACACGTTAGTTAAAACAATCGAATAATATTGAATTGCGAGCCATATTTAGACTCTATATAATATTACAATAGGTAACATTCGCTTTAAGATATCAAATAAAGTCCCTCTATTTACAAACTATCCATTATTTTAACCTAATAACATAAATAATTACTTTATAGATGTAAATTGCTGTTATTTATTATAAATTTACTACAAGACTTCAATAAGTTATATTCTACTTATGACAAGGGTATCAAAATAAAATTTGATACACATTTCATTTCAGACTTGTTAAACAAAACGTTATTCATCATTTGCATACTTAAGTCCTTTTGTTGAGAAGATTTTTTTTTTATGTGAGTGTATAAATATAGAATTGAAAAATAATAGTTTATTTTCTCGAATATATTACAATAGGCTATAGATGTGAAGTTCTCTATACATTTCATTTCAGATTTCCATTAGGATCTTACGCACAAGAGCCTTAAGTAAAATGTTAATCTAATATGTTAAACACATTTTAGCTTGCAGTTCTGTAAATATTAAATGGATAAAAATGTTTAATTTCTACAAGAAAGGAATCTTCATACATGTCTAAACTATTATAATATACCACGATTAAAATAAATGGCACTTTAAGTTAAAAATATGTTTTTTCCTACATTGTAAAGATAATGAATTGAATAATACTTTCTCTTATTAATGAATTGAGTAAATAAAACAACAATGAATCCATTAATAACTGTATAGTGTATTAAATGTCGTATATTATGTTGATAATTTATATTAATACGAGCCTTTTCTTATAATTTCAACATAAATATTACAAACACGTATTGAAAAAAACCGAACTTTCAAATAACTTTAAAAACCTTGTGACTGATTCAACACGAATAATTTATTTTAGTAAGGTCAAGATAACTTCTTTATTATAGATTTCGGTATTTTTTTAAAAATAAGATATATTAAACGTTTATCGCAATTAAAAGTTATACATTGTTACTGATTTATTCATTAAATAAAAACTAAACTCATTGGCTCAATTTGAACGGAAAAAAACAATATAAAAATGGAATATAATACAATATAGATACATATGTCCTAAGTTTAAGATGAAACGTTTCTTGTATATGGAAAAATCTATCCAAGTTCAATTTTGTCAGTGTCCGTATGTTGTGCAAGGGAGAGAACTAAGTATCAGGCTTGTCAATTAGTTGAAAATCAGGCCAATAATACGTGTTTTTTATCCAACGTAAAGCTCTATGTTACCTTAGTTTTACTGGTTGCTAGACTTTTTATAATACAGTCAAACTCCGTTAGTAACAAGATTATACGGGTTATTCACACTCATCCTACTCATGTTATCATTCATATTCACATTATAATACGTTCAATCTTGTGTTGCCTTCTCATATCTAAGAATAATACTTTATAATGTTTTCTCTTAAAATGAGCCGTGAGAGTAAATACTATAATAATTGTTATGTTTAAATAATTTGTATAACACAGGGTATACCAAATCAACCGTTTAAGTTTATACTTCTTTTGTCTACATATCTTTTATATTCGGTTTAATGATAGAAATAAATATGTAATAAAAATGATAGTAAAATAAATTAAACGTAGCTAAGTAAATTAATTTCGTGTTTTCATAAAGATATTTTTACTAGTATCCGCATTATAGATTTCTAAAGAGATGGTAAACATTAGAGCCTGCAGTTCTGTATATCTGGATAAATATTAAATGGATAAAAATGTTTAATTTCTCAAATAAAGGATCTTCATACATGTACAACTATTATAATAAACATGATAGAAACGTCTAAATATAAATGACACTTTAAATTAAAAAGCATTATTTTTCCTATTTTGTAAAGATAGTTTCTCTTATCAATGAATTGGGTAAATAAAACAACAATTTTATGAATCCATTAATAACATTATAGTTTTGTCAATGTCCGTATGTTGTGCAGGGGAGAGAACTGAGTATCAGGCTTGTCAAACTAACGTATTACTGTCGGCTGAGCAGAACGAAAGAAAGATAAACGAAAAAATTAGTTTAATTTTTTATTAGTATAGCGCAAATAAATGCAAATATAGCATATATAGCATAGCGCACTCGAATAGACTCAAATTAAATCACTTACTTATCGAATGAAAATATAAACTTTGCATTAAAAGATGTATAAAATATGCACACTGTGGCCCTATAGTAAAAACCCATTTAGTGGGAAAGCAAAACTGATTCATCACGAGTAGTTACATTTTAGAACTTACTAAAACCTAGTGTCATAACTATGACCCACCTTTTTGATCACTTTGTTGATGGCAAACAAAGAATCTATATATAGAACATTCTTCCATAATACGAGAATATTTGTATAACAATTAGTCTACAACTAAATGTACCAGTTGTATTAACTTTGAAACCTAAGTAAATCGGTCAAAAAATCATATATGAGTAACTCAAGTAATAAAATATAAATTTCTTTATAATTACAATGATTTTTAATTACGTTCATTCTAATTTGATGTGATTAAAATTTTAGTTTTTGTCATGAACATTTTCTGTGTGATAAAACATAGCCAATAAATAACTAAAACAACCAATGTTAATTATTCTGAAATTTTACATTTTAGTAAACAAGTACTATGATTAATCGTTTAAGAGCTTTATATCAAAACATCTTCTTACTATGTATCGTACATATACGTATCATAAAAATAAAATACTGGATTTATAAGATATAACATGATTTTACACGGTTAATTTTCAGTATTTCCGAGGCTATAAATATCTAATAATCGCGCAAAATTGTATAGCGATAACAATTATATGAATAAACATAAAATAATGGATATACACACATCTATTAAATTTAAAAAAGATAACTAATAAGTATCTACGTGTTTCTATATTTTTACTGTAGTTAGTTATACAATCATTCACCTCAATGAACCCATAAATTTGAACTAATATAATACATCAAAACCACAAAAATGTAAAAATCAAACGATTTATTTAAAATTACCAACTGAATTAGTTTAGGATAAAAAAATAAGGTATTATACAAATGATACACTCTTATATCACCATTAGGATGTTATACATAAGAGCTTCAAATAAGTCTAAAATGCTTACATATTAGAGCTTAGAGTTCTGTAAATATAATTATACATTAAATGAACGAAACATTTTTTTATTTCTCAAAGAGGGGATCTTCATACGTATTCAACTACTCTATTAAAACTTAGCGAAACGATTTTAAATGTGAATGACACTATGTTTAAGCAGGTTTTTTCCTATTTTGTAAAGATAATCAAACGGATAAAACAACAATTTTATAATTATTCCGTTAATAACTACATAGTGAATTTGAATGTTACATAGTATATTACTAGTTCATAATAATGGTCTTTTGCTTATGACTGATTTTAAGAGTATAATTTATTTTGGTAACATGACAAAACAGATATGACCAACTTCGTTACATAGAACTGGTGTCAGTCCATTTAGAGATATACACTTAAGTAAATTTTTTTTATAATCCTTATTGGTTGACTTCTTTTAGATTACAAAAATAAAACGACTTAGTCTAGAATATACAAGCCTTGAAAATATTAAATATTTTTTAAATGTACAAAAAATGTTCATTTGTCAAATATTCATTTGTCGGATATAAATTCATATACAACAATTATATCATACTTGAGCCAAACTATTAAAATTAAAGTTCATCAACGACTGTAAAGATAATTTATATAGTCAAATATTTGGGTAAATAAAACATTATACGAGAATTTTCTGTTAAGAAAGATATTCTTATTCTTAATAATTTACAAATTTTTCACATCTTTATTTACAAATATTGTCCTTGATCAGAATCTTTGAACTTGTGGTTCTTCACTCTTTCAGCTCGGCCATTAGTCTGTTGTAGAGTTCTTCCCCTCACTCTTTAGGACCGATGCTTTCAAATAATTTAATAAATGAGTATTCTGAATTTCTAACTTTGTTGCAAACTGCCACAATCAGGACCACAAGCAGCTGTTTCTGTACGGTCCCTCTTAAATTTTATATTTTCTACATCCTCGACCAGTTCAGCCATTCTTTGAAGTTTTTCTTCAGCTTCTAGACTCCAGCTAGGGTTTGAAAATCTCAGCTCAAACATGACCATCAGCAAGTTTGCACACATTGTACCTGTGGGTAATAGTGTTGTTACCCGGATGCATCTGGGTCATAGTGTGATAAAGTGTCTGAAGAATACCTTTATGTAACTTGAAAACTGTATTGAAAGAGTGGTGGGTGGATAGTAACAGATTTATATAAAGTGTTGTCAAAATCGAACGGTTATTGTATCTTAAAGATAATGTTTCACACAAAACAGTTCACTCTTAACAAGTGTGATATTATATAACTAAGACATATGTTTACTATAGTACAAACAATTTTTAATAAATTAATAATACTGGTTTATGAAGCTAAAAATACACATATGAATGAAAATAATTTACGTTAAATTTCATAACAGTTCACTCTTAACAAGTGTGATATTATATAACTAAGACATATGTTTACTATAGTACAAACAATTTTTAATAAATTAATAATACTGGTTTATGAAGCTAAAAATACACATATGAATGAAAATAATTTACGTTAAATTTCATTACTCATAATCCATATAAAAGGCATGTGATACTTTTGTTATTTTAAGTATTATAGAAAATTAAAGACTATGGAAACTAAATCAACTGCCATGATGCAATTAAAACGAATCCTCAGCCATATTACAGTTGTATTATTTTTGTCTTTAGTTAGCATACATTTTTATTTATTTTTTTCCCAAAAAAACTTGATATGATTTGTTTGTAACGCTAATTTTAGTTGACAAGGCTCATACATTGTAAAAACTGTACATTGTGAAGCCAAATAAATTCATTTGAATATGAAGTGCAATTGAACATACAATACACTCCCTTTCATCCAAATAATGAACTTTATACTTTAGGTAACACTAAAAAACCTTATACTCTACGAACAAAACTATACATTGTATATCTATGTAAATACAAATGTACATAACTAACTTTATATTCGTATATTACATTCAAGTATGTAGGATTAACATAATGAACTTGGTATAGGACATTTATTTTATGATACCTATTTACGTTTGTATTCATGTTATTTATATTAATATGGAATAGAAACTGTAATTTATGATAATAATTTATGTCTCAAACACAGTGAAATTATTAGCATGTGATATTAAGTAACACTCAAATAATAATATGGAATGAAAACTATAAGTTACTTTCAAAGCTAATTCCCACTCACTTTGTCTTATTAGAATTGATAGTAAGAAACTTTCAAAATAATTCATATAACGTTTGTATTAACAAAACCATATGTATATTTTAAACTAGTTAGGCCAGAGGATTAAGGCAGTGAGGAAAGAACAAAGTAACCCAAATGCCGTTCAAAGACAAAATAGAGCACACTTATTGTAATGTATTACAAATAAAGTAACCAAAACCACAATTGTTAAATTTAATGTTTGTCGTTGCGTTAAAATAAATCAGAATGGTAATTTTGCACTTCATTGTTTTCTCTTAAATATATTTTCCATGCCAAGGAAAATAACACATATGTTTTAAATTGAATGTATGTCTATGTTACAATAGGAATGTGTTGTTGTGTAATATTTAAAATAAATACTATCACTTTAAAAACTTTCAAATGTTTATCCTCCTCCAACTAAATTTTTATACATTACATGTTATGTGTTCTGAATAATTAATTTATAGATAAAGAACATTTATTGAGAAAAGTTTCGTTAAATCATAGAAATATAATTACGTAATATGCTTAATGTTTAAGGCTTGGAGATAAATGAAACATATTACTCATAGTAAAATTTCTTTTTTCAAAATATTAATATAGTAAAACACAGTTACTTTGAATAAATACTATCTATTAATATAGCTTTATTCATTAAAATTATACGCACATAATACAAATTTTAAAACAACTCGTTATAAACTCAATTTGTCCTACTGTAAATCTACGTTTAGTTTGAAATATAATGCATAATTAATTACATTAAGTATTAGACTTTAATTTTTACTATTTTAATCAAAGAATATCACAAAGACAGATAGAGTAGCTTACGGTAACTTTTTAGTGCAACTTCATTAAATTCGAACTGTGCACATACACATATAAAGGGGCTTATATTACTAAGTATACTTTATAATTTATAATTTTTATTGTGAATATTTTAATGTTAAACAGGAAATCCAATGTGTACTCATGCTATAACAAAGCAATTACAGCGTTGGCCTTTTACTTTATCTATGGTTATCTTGACTTATTAGTACGGATCATTGTGCTAAGAATTAAAACTATATTATGCATTCAGACTGGTTATTAGAATCAATCGTATTTTTATAACAATATTGGTTAGTTTCTGTGTATATTTTATTTTATATACATATACGTAATTAAATCTTATAATTTTTAAAATTTTCCCTATTCAAACATTAAGTATATTTTTTGGCCCAATCCCGAAAATTTAAAAATAAAAGTCAGACAATAAAAGAAATTTTAATAAATTTTCCCAATCAATGACAAAATTAAAAAAAAACCTGATACTTTATTTCACTTTACATTTTACTCTGAACTGATCTTTAAAAACATAGAGTTTTTTTTTAAATTTTCAAAAAAAATACACATTACGCTTTAAACAAAAACAATTTAAAAAAACTACGCGACAATACAACATTTAAAAAAAAATGAAAACCTCAAAAAACCAAAAAAAAATATTTAAAATAGGATTCCGTTTAACATTAAAATTCACAAAAAATAAAAAAAACATAAAAATTTAATTTAAAACCCCTTTTTAAAGTGTTGTTACAGTTCGAATTTAATAAGTTGCCAAAAAGAAACCGTAAGCTACTCATCTGCTTTGTAATTCTTTGTTTAAAAAGTAAAAATTAAAGTCTTAATTGTAAAAAATTTAGCATTACAAACAAACCCCTAATTTACAATAGGACCCCAAATGATTTAAACGATTGTTTTAAAATTTAAAACTAAATTTTAAAGAAAAAGCTAATTAAAAGATAGAAAAAAACAAAGAACGTGGATTTACATTTTTTTTAAAAAAAAATTTTCTTGGGAATTAAGGGAATTTACCCCAAGCCTTAAAAAAAAGCAAAAAAAAAATTTTGTTAACAAAATTTCTCAAAAAATTTTCTTTACCCCAAAAAAATTCAGCCATAACAAAAAGTTTTAAAAAAAATAGTTAAAAGGGGGAAAACTTTGAATTTTTTGGGTAATTTAAATTTTAAAAATTTACACAACAACAAAAAACCCCCCCTTTAACAGACTCTTCAAAAACAAGTTTTTTTCCTTGCATAAAAATAAATTTAAAAAAAATGAATGAAAAAAACCACGTTTAAACCAACACAAACAAAATTCAAAAGTGGGGTTCTTTAATTTTAATACCCAAAAAAAGGTGTCCCCTTTTTTAACGGAAATTTTGACTTTTCCCCACGCCTTTCCTTGGCCAACAAAAAAAACAAGGTTTGTTAAACAAACGTTAAAAAATTTGAAAGATTCAATTTAAAAGACGTAGGGGAATTTCTTTGGTAAATTATATTTTCTTAAATTATTTGAGTTTACTTAAAAACCCCCCCAAAAATTCACTGGTTTGGCAAAAAATTTTTTTTTCAGTTTTTACCTATTTAATTTTTAAATAAAGAAACAACGAAAAAGGGCAAAAAAAACCAACCCAAACATATTTTTAAACCTAATAGAATGTAAAAACCCCAATATAAAAACAGTTTTTCTTTTTTTTTTACTAGTAACAAGTATATTTTTGTTCGAAATAAAGGTTTTTTTTATGTTAACCAAAGTAAAAAGTTTTTTTTGGAAAAGGATTATTGTATTTCAATTCACTTCTATTTAAGAAAAGGATCCACAATGTACAACAAGAGAGCCTTTCAACTAAAAACTTTCCAAACTCAAAAAAGTTTTTTGGGAAAAAAAAAAAAAATTATCTAACTAAAAAGAAAAAAAAAAAACAAAACTGAATACAAAATTTTTAAAATTCATCCCATGGCAGTGATTTAGATTTTATTTTTTAATTTTTTTAAATCAAAAAATAACAAAAAACACATCCAAAAAAGTAAGAAAAACGTAAAAAATTTTAATTCTATTTTATTTTTACTTCAAAACAGATAAAAATTTTTAAAAAGTTTGACATATAAACAACTTTGTTTTAAAATCACACGGTAAGAGGAACGGAAAAATTTAACTAAATTATTTTTTTTCATGATGGTATTTTAGCCCATAAACCATATTATTAATTTATTAAAAATTGGTTTTTCCCCTAGTAAACATATGCAAATATAAATATCACCTGTTAAAGTGAATTTTTGGTAAAATTTCTTTAAGGGATAAAAACCTTTTTATTTTGAAAAACTTTTTAATAAATCGTTATTTAAAAACCACCCACCACCTTTAATCTTTTCAAGTTAATAAATTTTTTCTTCAACATTAAAACAACTATTTCCCAGAAATCCGGGTAACAACAATAACCCAAAGGTAAATTTCAAATTCTGAGTATTTTTTTGGGGATTTTCAAACCCTAAGAGTTTAAAAAACTGAAAAAAAATCAATAATTTGGCAAAAATTCGAGGATGTAAAAATTTAAAAAAAATTTTGGGGCCGTAAAAAACAGCTCTTGTGCCAAAAGTGGCGTTTCCTTAGAAATCAGTCCCCATTTATTAAAATTTTTTTGGGTAAAATGAAAGAACCAAACAATAACCAAGAAGGGGTTGAAAACCCCAATCAAAGTTCTATCAAGGAAATATTTGTAAAAAAAGATTGAAAAAATTTGTAAATTTTAAAATAAGAATATTTTCTTAAAAACAACCCAAAAATTTTTAATTACCCAAAAATTTCAAAATTATTTTACGTCCGTTATGAATTTTTTTAATCTTCCCAATAGTAAAAAATGTTTAGAATTATATCCAAAAGAATTTTTTTTGACAAAAACATTTTTTTACCTTTAAAAAAATTTAAAAATTTTAAGGCATAAACAGACAATGTTTTATTTTTTTCTAAAAAAGCAACCAAAAAGGATTATAAAAAAAAATTTTTTTCAAATTAAAAACCAAAGGACACAACCATTCAAGTCCAAAAAGGGGATATCTGTTTGCAAAAACCCAAAAAAAAACCTTAAAACATCAAAAGCCAAAGAACCATTTTTAAAAAAGAAAACAAACAACAACCCCCCAAAATTTTTTATTTAAGGAAAAAAATAAAATTGGTTTTACCGTTTTAAACACAAAAAATGGGAAAAAAACCCTAAACATATGCACACAAAAAAAACACCCCAAATTTTAAAATAGGGAAACTTTTAAAACCCCTCTTTTAAAATAAAAAATTTTTTCATTTTAAGAAAAAAATTTACAGAACCAACTCAATATTTAAACAAAGACAAAAACCTTTTGAAACAAACCTAATGGGAAAAAAATGACTTTGAAAAACCTTTTTTAAATTACCCAAACAATTCAGTTGTAATTTTAAAAAAAAGTAATTTTTACAAAATGGGTTTTAGAAAAAAAGTTCAAATTTTGGTTTCATTGAGGTTGTTTATACTCACAGTTAAAAAACACCTTTCTTTTGTTTTTCTTTTTTTAATTTTAATAATGTGGAAAAACCATATTTTAGTTTATTCAAATAAAGTTAAACCCCCAAAACAAAACCGATAGAATTAAAACCCGGAAAAACGAAAAAACCAAAAAAAAAAAAACAAAAACCAATTTAATTAATATACAAACATACTTATAAAGAAAATTTTATAAAACTCCCCATTAAACTAAACTTGTTACAAAAAAATTTTTGAAAATTCATTGTGTTTTGGAAATTGGGGAGACACCGAAAATGTTTCCCCAAAACAAAAACTAAAAATCACAACAAAAAAATGAACTAAAAAAATCATTGAAAAAAAGAAAAAAATATTTTTACTTGGTAAAATCAAAAAAAGGGGCCGAACTTGTTTTTCAAAAAAACAACGGGGAAAATTTATTAAACAAATTTTAAAACAAAAATCCCGAAAAGGAAAAGCAAAAAACAGGCCCCTAACAAGTGAAAAAAAGGTGGGCATTTAAATAGGTTTTATAATTTAAAATTAAAACTCTGGGAAAAAAGTTTTTTCCCAAAAAAATTTTTTTACAACCAATTTAAAAAATAATCTTTTTTTGAAATTTATATTTTTTACATAAGGTGTAAAAATTTGATTTTCGAAATGCGAAAGCATAATTTCATTTAAATTTGCGCAAACTTTAAAAAAAAAAAACAATTTTTCCCCTTTTTCCCGTTTTCTCAGCCACAGAAACAAATTTTACAAACCTATACCAGTTTCCTCCCCGAAAAAAACGGACATTGAAAACAAAAATGTTTATTAAATGAAAAAAAAAATTTTTTTTAATTTTCCCAATTCTTTAAGAAAACCAACAAAATAAAAAAAAGCTTTTAAAAAAGTTCAAATTTAGCTTTCATCAGTTTTTTTTTAAAAAATTGAACATGTATAAGACCTTTATTTTAAAAATTTAAAAAATTT
Source organism: Stictocephala bisonia (assembly GCA_035578905.1). NCBI lineage: Eukaryota > Metazoa > Arthropoda > Insecta > Hemiptera > Membracidae > Stictocephala > Stictocephala bisonia. The sequence continues at coordinate 28,790 of JAQJVL010001052.1, forward strand.
TTTTCCCCTTAAAAACCAAATAAAGAAAGCAGGCTCAATGAAAACCACCAGAAATCAAAAAATGCATACAGAAAAAACCCCATAAAAAACAACAAATTAATTTAAAAAGCATTTAAAAATTTTTTATATTTTTTTTTAAAATTTATTTCAACAAAACCGAAATAAAAAAAGGACAAAAAATATAAATTTAAAAAGGGGGCCCCGGAACAAATTTTTAAACCCAAAAAAAAAAGAAACCCACCCAAAAGGCTAAAAATATATTTTGAAAAAGGAAAAAAAGCTAATTTTAATTTTAATAGAAAAACAATTTTAGTGTGAAAAGAAAATCTTTTTTAAGGGGTTTTTGTATTAAAAAAGCTAGCAACCTAAACTAAGGGAAAAAGACAAGGGGTAAAAAACACGTATAAGGGCCATTTCAAAAAGCGCGAACTTTTCCTCCCTCCCAACATCGGGAATAAAAAAACTTAAGATTTTTTCAAACAAAAACGCATCTTTAAAAAAAAATTTTTTTTTTGGGAAAGAAAAAGAAAATCCATTTTTTTTTGTTTTTTCCCTTAAATTTAAATGGGGTTGTTTTTTTAAAGAAAAGAACAAGAAAACTTTTTTTTGCGATAAAGTTTAAAAAATCATTTTAAAAAAAACCGAAATCTTAAAAAGTTTTTTGACCCTAAAAAAAAACGGTTGAATCCCTCCCCCAATTTTTGTTAAAAGTTCGAAAAAATTTTTTTTTTTTCAATACGGTTTGAATATTGTTAAATTAAAGGGAAAAGGCCCCGTAATTAAATATAAAACCTTCGCATTTATCCAAACAGATTTAAATTTTGGTTTTTTTTTATAATTTATTAAAAAAATAATTTAAACAACACAAGTAGGGAAAAAAAAATTTTAACTTAAAGTCCCAAAACTGGAAATTTTAATAGTTTAAAAGATGGCCCTTTTTTGTAAAATTAAAAAAATTTTTTAAAACCTTTTTAAAAGAACCAAGGGGAAAAAAATGTTTAAAATTTAGAAACAATTTTCTTTAACCGGCGAAATCCTAGGAAAACAAAAAAAAATGTTAAGAACCACACAATAGCCCATTGAATATATTAAAAAAACTAAAATTTTTAATTCAATATACCCCTAAAAAAAAAATCTTCTCAACAAAAGGACTTTAAGAGCAAATAAAAATTTTTGTTTAACAATCCCGAAAATAAAGGCAAATTATTTTATACCCCTTTCCCCAAAAGAAAAAACTATGGTCGTAGTTTATAAAAAAAAAAACTTCATCTATAAAGTAAATTTTTTTTATTTGGGGTTAAAAATGGATATTTGTAAATTTATTTTTTTCTTAAAGCGAAGAATTGTAAAAAAATAAGTCCAAATAAAACCCAAATTAATATTTACTTTTTAAAATTTAAAAAATTTGAAAACCCATCTAATTTTTTTTTTACCAAAATTTAACTAAAAATCAAAAAATCAAATTTTCGCACATATTTTACAAAGGGGCCCGGTTTTGAAATTAAAATTAAAAAATTTATTCTTTTTAAATATAAAATTAAATTTTTTGAAAAATATGTAAATACATATTAGAAATTTTTGAAAAAAAAATTTCACCAATATTGGTTACCAAGAACTAAAAAAATTTGGTGTTTTTAGGAAAATGCATGTACAAAATTTTTACATGAAAAACCTTTAAATTTTTTTAAATTAAATGAATTTTTAAAAATCCAAATGAATTTATTAAAAAATAAAATTCTTATATATTAAAATAAAAATTTTACATATTTTCAAGTTTTAAAATTTTTTTTGTTTTGATATAATTTTTAAAGAAAATAGAAGAAAATTTGGACTTTAAAAAATTTCTCCATACAAATACAAAATTTTTTTAAAAAGGAGTAATTCTAAACAACTTCTCCTTAACATTTTTTTTTAACTAAAAAATTTTTTTTCTATTTCCAAAAAGTTTAAATATTTTATTACTTAAGTTTTCCCCTTTCATTTTTATAATCTAATTTTAAATTGTCTACAACCCTATGTAATATTAAAAAAATTTTTTACAAAAAAATTAAACTTTAAACTTTTTTGTTTTAAAAACTTTTTGTCGTAAACCACCTTTAGTTTTTGAAAAAATATTCTTTTTTAAACTTCTACACCACAATAACAATGAAAAATTGATCAAAAATTTGGCTTACAATTTATAAAAAATACATCATTGGTTTTTAAAAAAAAGGTATTTTTTTAGAGTTTTTCATATTTAAATAACATTATAAAACTTAAATTTAAAATTAAAAATTTTATAAAAAAAATTATTTATTATATACAAGGAAAATAGTATTTTAATTTTAAAATTATTCATATAGTTAAAATCTATTTAAAAAAATAAATAAAAAAAACCGAATTTTTCAAACTTTTTAAAATTTTCCCCATAGAAATAAAGATTTTAAGGGCAAAGAAAAATAAAAGGTTTTACCATACAAAAAATTTAAACACTTATTATAGTACACGGATTTTAATTATAGTATTAAAACAATAAAGAAGGCAACATGAAAAAGAAAAAAATATGGTAACATTTATAGGGTTTATTTGGAAAAAAATTTTAATAACAGTTGGACTTTTATAAAAATTAAAAGAAAACAGATTTTTTTTTTATCTTTAAAGTATAAACCCGATCACAAAAACAAACCAACTTGTTTTTTACACTGGAATGCAAAAAAAAAATTTTAAAAAAATTATTTTAAAAAATGGACTTTTTTATATATAAATATCCATTTTTTATATTTTTCCGTTAAAAGGAAGGCCCCAAAATTATAGAAAAAAGACAAGAAAAATTTTTTCGATAAAAGATTTCTTACAAAAAAATACGATTAAAAAAAAAATACATATAAAAATAAACAACAAACAAAAAAAAATCGGTTTTTTTAAACGGGGAAAAATAAAATATAAAAAATCAAAATATTATCAAATTAAAATTTTAACAAAAAAAATACATTTTAAAAAAACAGTTTTTTTTAATTTTTCGAAATATAAATATTAAATTTTTTATATGAATAAAAATACTTTTTAACTAAATTTTAAATCGGGGAAAAAAAAGTTTTACGGAAAGAAAATCCTCAATTTTTTATTAAACAAATTTTTCCTTTTTTAATCAGGTGAACAAAAGTTTAAATAATAATATTAGGTCGTGGAGGAACCTTTAAATTTTTCCAAGGAAAATCTGATGAAAACGGGCCCCCACACTATAAACATAAAATACCGAATACTAAAATTTCCCAATTCTTTTCCCCTAATACTTAAAAAATTTTAACGATTTATTAACGGTTTTTTTTAAAATTTAATAATTTATATATTTTAACCCGTAAAAGGATTACGAAATTTTAAAAATTAAAATTACGTAACACCCAAAAAAAGGATTAAAATTGGTTTTGTTAAAATAATATGGAAATAAAATTTTTTAAAAAAACTTAAAGATTTTTTATGTATAATTAATAAATCTTAGTTGGCAGCACTTAGATATTTTCTTTCTACGGTGAGGGTAACATGTTTTTTAAAAAAACATTCATACCAAAACCAAATTTTCTAAAAAAAACAAAACTACCTAGCCCAACTGAAATTAAGGCACCCCCCAAAAAACATTTAAAAATAAACTATAATAAACTGTATAAAAGATTAGGGGGACCTTTGAAAAAAAATCCTGGTACGCACTAGAAAAAGGTTAGAAAAACCCCCTTCATACTACTTTAATTAACCTTTTTTTTTAAAATTTAAATTTGTAAATTTTTAAAATTTAAACACGGAAAAAAAAAACTTTTAAAGGTTAAAAAGTCTTTAAAAAAAAATTTACCCGTTAACTTGCCGTGGGAAAATGGGAAAACCGAAAAAATAGGCCAAAAAAAAAGGCACACCAACAATTTAAAAATTCAGTGGGTTTTACAAAGAAAACCGAACTGGAATACTTCTCCCCCACTTTTAATAAAATAAATTTAAACAGTTTTTAAAAAAAACCCAGTAAAAATTCATTTACTATGGATTTGAAATTAGGTATTAAATGTGGAATTAACACAAATATTTAAAATTTAAAATTCTTGTTTTTTTTTTTGTATTTAATAAGTTAACTAATAAATTTAAAAATTTGAAACAAGCTTAAAACCAATGAAAAATTGGAATACTTACATCAAACTCTCACACTTTTTTAAATTCTTTTATGTTTAAAAAATTTTTTAATTTTTTTAAAGTAATTTCAGATTTCAACTTTTAAAAAAAATTAACAAATCCCAAAAAAATTTTTAAAACCCAATGCAGAAAATTTTTTCCCTTTTTCATTTCCCCTTTCCTTTTTGCAAGTACCCAAATTTCAAAGGTTTTCTTTTTACCCCCCTTGCGGTCTCCCTTAAATTAAGACCGGGTTATTATATTTAAAAATGACAGGCACTTGCACAGAGGGGAAAATTTTTGTTTAAGACTAATTTAATTAACAAGTCTTCCTGCAAGAAACGATTTCACTATATAAATTACACACCCTTCTGCCACACAAACAAGATACTTAAATGTACAAATAAATACTAAAAAATTTTTGGAAAAAATTTTTTAAAAATATATTCTATCTAAAACAAATAAGCAAGAAAAACTCCCTAAAAATTTTATTTTTTAAAAACTTTACAAAGGTTTTTTAAAAAAATATATTTTTCAACTTCTCCTTTTAAAACCCTTCAAAACCCTTTTGATTATTTTACATTAAAAAATTTATATTAAAAAACAAAAATAAAAAATTACACTTTCTTATTTAAAAATTTTTTTTCAAATATTTAAAACATATAAATTTACCTAATAATTAAAATACATGACTGACTAAATTTCTCTTGGAATATTATTAAAAAATAGTTTGATAACTATTTCAAATAAGTTAATTAATAGGATATTTATAATAGACAATAGACAATAGACAATAGACAATATTCTTTATTTACATATTCATGGAGAATAGTACAGGCGTCATAGAAACAAAAAGAGTTTGGTAAATAAGATTTATACAATGCAAAAATCCCTGTTTTTTTGTCATAGTTATAAAAGTTGTCTTTTGTTGTCCAAAGTAAAATTCTTGTCTTAGGCTGCACTGTGTCAGGTGTTCAGGAATTCAGACTCCGAGTAGTAGGGCCTTTCTTGGAGCCATTTCGTCAGCTGGTTCTTAAAACATTGAGGTGGCTGGTTTCTTAGTTGATCGGGCAAGTGGTTAAAAAACAGCGCTCCTTTGTAAGAGGGTTTCTTCTCAAAAATGCTTAGGCTGTGGGTGGGCAGAGTGAAGTTTGCGGCATGTCTTGTGTTATATGGATGTAATTCTCGATGCCTTAATTGTTGTGTGGCGACTGCATACAGGATGGTTTCTCGGATGTAAAGAGACACCACTGTGAGAGCCTTTAGCTGTTTGAAGGATTCTCGACAACTTTCTTGATATTGGAGTCCCGCCAGGCATCTGATTGCTCGCTTTTGTTGGATAAGAATTTTTCCCATGTTGAGCGCTGCTGTTCCTCCCCATGATGCTATTCCATACCTTAGGTGCGCTTCAAAAAGAGAGAAGTAAGCAACTTTTGCTACCTCGGGGCCACATATTTGTTTAATTCTACGAATTACATAGATACTTGAGGAAAGTTTCTTACTTAGTTGGTCTATATGGGGCTTCCAGGACAATTTTGGGTCAATTGTGATGCCGAGGTATTTTGTTATGCTGCCTGCTTCGAGTCCGGGGAGGTGTGTAAGGTTTGTGGTTTTGTTTCTTGTGTTGAAGACTATTTGTACTGTTTTATTTTCATTTAAGACCAGATCGTTGTTTGCACAGTATTGTTTAGCTTGGTTGAAGCATGTAGTTGTGTTTATTTCAAGCATTTCAGTTATTTTATTAGAGATGGTGAGAACGGTATCGTCTGCATACATTACTGTTGAACAAGCATCGCCTAGGCAGTTTGGCATATCATTTGTGAGGAGGAGGAAAAGCACTGGACCAAGTACTGATCCTTGCGGAACTCCTCTTTTCACCTCGGTTGTTACAGATTGTATTTTGTACTTTGTATTGTTTTGGGTGCAGGCTATTTCCACCAGTTGTTTCCTTCCTTTGAGGTAGCATTCAAACCACTTTGCTTCTTTGCCTCCCACGCCTAAGGCTCTTAGTTTTTGTAGTAGCACATCATGGTTGAGACAGTCAAAGGCTTTACTGAAGTCAAGGAATAGACTAGTTGCTGTGCAGCCTTCCTCTAGTTGGTCTATGATGTGTTCTGTTAGCTGTATCAGGGCTGTGGTTGTTGACCTACCCCTAAGGAATCCATGCTGTTTGTTTGTGAGTAAGTTATGCTGTTCCAGATGGTTTAGGAGTCTTATAAGAACGATTTTCTCGATTATTTTGGAGAATGTTGGGATGAGGGATATTGGTCTATAGCTGCCTGGTTCGGTTTGTGGTCCTTTTTTATATTTTGGGTATATTTTGCCAGTTTTTAGAAGAGTTGGAAAGATACCTTGTTCAAGGGATTTATTTATTATATTAGTGAGTGGTAGTGTCAGTTCTTCTTTGCATCTTTTAACTAATTTTGCAGATATGTTATCAATTCCAGACGAGGTTTTTGGTTTTAAGGAGTCTATGGCTTTTTTTACTTCTTCGCTTGTTGTTGGTTGGAACTGTAACTTCTCATTTGTGACTGGGGCTAGGTCCAGGTGTGTGGGATTATTTTTGCTTATGTTTGTTTGGAGTGTGTTTTCTGCTATTTTTGAGAAGTATACATTAAAGAAGTTTGCTACATCATATGGGTCCTTAATTAATTTTCCATTTAGCTGGAGGCTGAGCTGATTATTTATGTTTGTGGTTGCTTTTCTTTCGTTGTTTATTGCCTGCCACAGTGCCTTTGATTTGTTTTCTGCTTGGTTAATGTGTGTTACTGTTTGTTCTCGTCTTAGATGTTTCAGTCTCAAGTCATACTCCTTCTTTCTTTCCGCTGTTTGTGCTTTGTGTCTTGCCAGGCCTGTGCGTTGTTCTATTTCAAGAGCATTGATGTATGCAGTTTTTAATCGGTTGCATTCATCATCCCAGACCTGTCTTTTTTTATTTTGTTTTTCTCTTACTAGTTTCAAAGGGCAAGTTTCGTTTAGTGTCAGCTGAATAGTACTGTGAAAGGAGTTGTAGGCGTGGTTGATATCCTCTTCCATCAGGATCTCGTCCCAGGTTAGTGTTTGTAATTTTTCCTTAAACTGTACTATTTCTCTGTTGGTAAAAAGTCTCTTCCTTTCTTTTACAGTTTTTAAGATTGTTTTTGATGTTTTAAGGGAGAAAGTTTGTGCTGTATGGTCTGATAAGCCTGTCAGTATGATGGAGGTTTTTATGTGCTCAGGGTGTATGTTTGTGCAAATCCAGTCTATTGATTTTTCAGTTTCACTTGTGACTCGAGTGGGAGGGAGGGTCATTCTCACAATGTCATATGTAGCAAGTAATTCTTGAAGTTTTTTGTTGTCATTATTTTCTGTAAGATTGTCCACGTTGATGTCTCCCACGAGTACGGTTTGCTTGTTTGAGCTCATGATTCTGTTTAGTTGTTCGGTTAGGACTTCGATTGAATTGTCTAGCTTTGCCCGAGGTGGCCTATAGACACCCAGAACTTGTATATTTAGCTTTTTGGTCTTTATTTCAAAGAGGGCTGTTTCACATACAAGTTCTGATTCAGGTCCACTTGTCTCAACAAGTGTTATTTCTTTCTCTTGGCCTTTTTTCACGTATCCAGCTACTCCTCCTTTGATGTGGTCTTTTCTTGTGAACCCTCCTACCAGTGAGTAGCCTTCAAGGCAGGTTGTTGCAAGGTTTTCTTTTGATAGTCCGTGTTCAGTTACTATTAACAAGTCCGGGTTTTCATCACTCAGGAGATGGTTGAGTCTGTCTAATTTATTAGTTATCCAGTTTATATTTTGATGTAGTATTTTTATGGTGTTTTGGTTATTATGTGTTTGATTTTCCTGAGAGCAGAGTTCCAGAGTATCCGGGTTTTGTGCTGTATTTTCATCTTGTGTCTCTTTTTGGCTGTAGGGCTTTGCGCTAAAAAATGACGTTCCGATGTTTGCTGTTCAGTTTGTTGGTTTGTTTGTGTTTTATGCTTCTCTTGTATGGTTATTGTTTGTGGTTGAGGATTGGTTGTGCAAAAGTCTTTAGTGTATTTGAGGAGATCTTCTTCATTCAAAGCGTTGACTTGCTTTATCCATTTGCTAATTGTGTCATTTGGGCATGCACTGATGTAGAGAAAGGACTTTGTATGTCTTGAAATAGCGACAATGCAGTGTGATTTTGAGTTGTAGATGTCTTCATGTTTGTTTGAGGTGCGAATCACGACTATGTTTTCTGCTTGTCTGCCTTGAAATTCATGAATAGTGGAGGTGTTTTTGTAACCTAAGCTGATAAGATGATGTTTTTCTGATTGTTTAAATACAAGGTAGGTATGTGAGGGGCTTGCTGGGTTCTTTTTAAAACTTTGTAGTCCATCAAAGTGCTGGAACATTAGTTCGTTTGAGATATGGTTTGCTGTGTTGATTCCTTGTGGATAAAATTTTGAGAGCACTGCTGCAGTGCTTAATGTGCATCTGTAGGTTGTAGTCAGTATTTCAGAAATTGTGGCTATTTCAGCAATGTTATAGAATTTAACTTCAAGAGATTCCGTTCTATTGATGTATGGGATTTGATTTAGGTCCCCAACAAGCATGATTTCCTTTGCTCCTGCAAGCACAGCCGCAAAAAGAATTTCTCCCGCATGCATCATTAGGGCTTCATCTATAATAAGCCTCTCGTATTTCTTCCCTTGTTTTAAATATTGTGTCAAATTTATTATAAATGAATGGACTGTTCTGAATGTGTCTTTAATTGTGGTGTTGTCAGTGTTTGGATGTGTGCTTCTAAACCTTTTCCTAAAGTCCTGAGCAGAATCTCTTGTTGGGAAGAGGATAAGATCACCAAGTTTGTAGTTATTGAGAATGTAGGTTGTTTTCCCACAACCTGGGACGCCTTGAACAAGATTTAGATTCATTTCACCTGTGTTACCAATTTCTATGTCTTTAACACTGTTGAAGAGGCGCATGTCATTTAGTAGTTGAGTATTATCTGATACAAGTACATTAGAGTTTATAGTGATGTTATTGGGAGCAGTAGTGTATTTACCATTTTCATCAACTTTGAGCTCTATTAATCGAGCTCCGTCAAAGCCGAACTGATATTGTTTTTTAGCTTCTTGGTTTGTAAGATATTGTCCAGTGTGTAGATCTATTATGGCATATTTATTTTTTGTTTTTTCACTAAAGTCTTGTATCTTATTTCTGTCATTTAAGTGGTTTATTTTGTATTCCTTGTACACCAAACTGAGTTCCTGGAGGATGATTTTCTCTTTGGTTTTCCACAGTTCTTTTTGTTCATGCATCGCTGCTTGTATAAATGTGGTTTTGTCACTTGTCGCCACTGGTCTAGGGGGATTGTACAGATTTGGTGGAGAAAGAGATCCTTGGGTCACTCTCCACAGATTGTACATAGCGTCTTGCCTTGCTGGGGATATTTGTGTAATTTTTCTCTGATTTTTATTTATAGTGCTGTCAAGAATATCGTCAATTATTTTTTTAAGTTTTTTCGTCTGTATATACATTTTTATTCGGTGGGGATATGCATTGCATGCAAATTGCAGAAAGGAGTTTTAAGTCTCATATCATAAAACATTAGTAGAAAAACGCATAGCTAATTAGGAATGTATGGTACATGTAATATTGATGAAGTTTCAATATTTGACGTTTAAATAGAATAATTTTTAATTGTTTACATAAATGTACTGTATTATAATTCCATGTAACTATTCAAATAATAACTGAATTTAATCTGACATCTACTAATTTCAATTTATAGTTAACACGATAACTCCCAAAAAGTCTGGGCCGTTAATGGGAGTCCGTCCGTCTTCCTCCTGAGGGGGGTCAGTTCAAATCACTGCCGCAAATGTCAGAAAAATCCGGTTTGCCGCAAGTGGGCAGCCGGAAACAGGTGCACACCAACTACAAAAGCCAGTTACAACCCAAACATTTTTGTTTGAATATTTTGAAGATAAAAGAACAAGTCCAACAAAATGATATATATAAATTCTCCCTAACACAAATCAAGTTTTGATATTCATGATTAAAAATAGTAAATGCTCATTGTAAGAACGGCTTTTTCAGATCGTAACATGTCAGAGTTGTAAGTGTGAAGATACACTATTTACCATATTTTGTAGTATTTAAAAAAACTATTTACTTCATCCCAGCAGACATTGAATGTATTAACAACTGTGCTCCATACTATTATTAATAAACTAATTACAAAGTCCCAGAAGAAATTGAATATAATATCGTTAGTTCCTCCAGCTATGGCCGCTAGTACGTTATACCCTTGATTATATAAACCTGCATAGATAAACCATCTAAAAGGAATATTTGTGGCAGTAATTTTGTTAGTTTGTGTGGCCCGCAACCACAGCTGGTTTAAACTGCATTACATTTACATGGGAGTACACTAGCGCTCCACAATGGACCACAAAAACAGCTGATATTTTGAGACTCAAAATTTAACATTGGATGGGAAATCTATTTGTGTATAAAATCAGTGGTTATACACCCTTACTACCACACACGCGCTATTAGATTGCCGTTAGAGTACAGTATCGTACACTAAATCGTCATAGTTAACGACATATCCATGTATATATCGATATACTATGGTATATATACCGATGGCCAATACTGTATTTTACCCCATCTAACATGATTCATGTCGACTTATGAAAGGCCGAACGTAGCAATCCGCCATATCCCTATAACGTGAGCCAGAGTTCTTACCCTGTTACGACGCCTTCTTGGCCTGGGATACATCCCACCACACACAGCCGTGTGCTCTTGAAAACCACAACACTCTCCTGACGGGTAGCTAGCGTTCCAGTAGTACAAGGGTAGCTGGCGTTCCAGTAGTATAGTTCGTTGGTTAATGAATAGACGAATGAACCTGAAGGGGTTGTGGACAATGGCCTACCATAATGTGGTATGTCCTGTTTGCGTTCACTATTTGAATGACCCCTGCCGAAGTGACCCAGTATATGCAAATGTGTTCCGTACTACGGGAAGTGGATCAAATACTATAGAATATTTCAATTCCCTAACGTTTCAAAAAGTATATTTTATATATCTATCCAAAAATTTGGACCTAAATATTTTGACCAGTTATCACAATAATGAAAAACTTTGTGCAAACTTAAATGCTTTTCTGCAAAGTTACAAAACTAGCCGTTCATGCACCAAGGTGTTGATTCCATGAATGTGTAAATGCTGTATTTTTATACAAGTGTGTTGTGCTAGAATATAGATTCTTGGAGTGTCCGAAGGTTATTACCAACAACTAGGCTTCAAGATTTTATTTTTTATAGTAATCCAAACTCCATAGAGAGTCCATTTTCATCTCTGCGTCTGGCGAATCGGTTGTACGCAACGAACTGCAATACGATGTATTAGTATATATCGAATATCGATAGTTGCGGCTCCTTCCGGTTGTTATCAGCTGCATCGCCACTAGTAATACCGATTGTCGACCTCATTTCTTTTACCTTCACGTTACATACGATGCTTGTTTTTTATGTAATTTTTATTTTTAGTGATGTGTCAAATGAGAACAGAGCTGAATTATCTTTATATATTTTTTATTGACATTAACGGTAATTATCATTTACTTGAATATAATTATCCAACATAAAATAAGTTGTGGCAATGATTGAGGCAATTAATTTCAGTTTATTTTCCTTCGGAAATAAGCTGGCAATAATACTGCGAGGTTGACCTTGTCCGCCACGTAAAACTCTGACATGATAGGTATCTGAAAAAAACTTTGATATTGTAATTAAAATACTATGGAACAGTAATTAATATATTCTATGTTTGTTTGGATGTTATAACTAATTTATTCAAAATACAATATAACGCGGTAATTAGTGTATTCTGTCTGCTTTCATGTTGTAGTTTATTTAAAATACTATGGAACACAGTAATTAATATATTCTATGTTTGTTTGGATGTTATAACTAATTTATTCAAAATACAATAGAACGCGGTAATTAGTGTATTCTATGTTTGCTTTCATGTTGTAGTTAGTTTATTTAAAATACTATGGAACACAGTAATTAATATTTTCTATGTTTGCTGGAACGCAGTAATGTTTTATACCAATGTCTACTGTGATATTGTAACTAGTCGTAGTGTGAGAGTTATAAAAATCAATTTAATAGCAGGAAACCACGTAGGAAATACAAACACGTTACCTATTTCCCTATGGAAGTTATTCCGCTAACACTGTGCCATGTTCACATTGTGATGGTTTTGTTTTCTGATAAGATTGTTATAACTCTATTTGATTGGGAAAAATGATACCTTATATTCAGAAAATAGATACATTTTTTTAATACAAGGTTAGTATTATGGGTTGTACTGTGTCTGTCTATACATTTTCATATATATTCATGTAATATTCATTATAATAACATTACAATTAATTATAAATGACCTGTTCCACAAAACTTACCATCTCTAAATGTGAAAACATTAAGAGTCTGCAGAGGCTGTAGAAGGCTGTCGGCCATGTTGGTTTTAATCCCATAAGAACAATGTTATTTTCGAACCGGACATACGATCACGCGTATCCAATTTAAACAGTTATTTTTAAACGAATTTTCCCCAAACAAATTGCATGTGATCAAGAATGAAATTGCACGTTGGAATTGCTTTGTGAATTTCTAATTAGTTTTTTTAGAAAAATATGCAAAAATATTTAGTTCCAAGTTTTTATTTTCAGCTATATTTCAAAACTAGACGTAGCTATTCAAAATATGAAAAGTAAACCCAACACGCAATATGATAACGATTAAAATGACACCTCATACACAACTTTTGGTCAATTAATAACGAAAAAATATGGATACGCAAATAGCATTGTTGTTATGGGATTAAAACCAACAAGGCCGATAGCCTCAGTAGACTCTTAACTGACCTTTTATCAGAATTTGTTTTTCGGCGCTCGTGATTTCCATGAGGGAGTCGGCTGCCGACTGGACATATTGTATTGTGGAATGTTATTCCTGGAACATGTTATTTAACAATGTTCATCTATATATTTTAATTCCGCAAGCGAAGAAATCCCCATTCCGACCCTTCCTAATTCCAATCCTAACCTTAGCCTAATTAGATTCATTTTAAAGCTTGCAGAGTCTGCAGAGGCGATGGCCGTGTTGGTTTTTATCCCATAAGAATGTTATTTGCAAAGCCAAATTTCTTCGGTATTTATTGACCAAAAGTTGTGTATGAGGTGACATTTTAAACGTTTTCATGTTGTACATTGGATTTGCTTTTGATATTTTGAATGTTTGATTTTTTAAAACTAATTAGGAATTTGCAAAGCAATTCCAACCTGCAATTTCATTCTTGATCAAATGCAATTTGTTTGGGAAAATTCCGTTTGAAAATAACTTTTTGTAGTTTCGATACGCGTGATCGTATGACCGGTTCGAAAATAACATTATTCTTATGAGATTGAAACCAACATGGCCGACAGGCTCTGACAGCCTCTGTAGACTCTAATATGACAAGGGCAGGGGAAATGTCAGAAATGTAAAAAAATCTGCGTAATGCCCCACTGGTCCTAAAAGATACAAGGATTTTCCATTACTACAGTTTTTATTCATATATATAACAGCTGTTTATGTTCATAATATTTGTCCTGGCGTAACCACTGCCACTGCGTATTTAAAAAGTGGGTTTAAAACAATATGATTTTTATCGTAATAAAAAACAGCTTTTGCTCAAGAACAATATTAATATTTGTTTGGCTTCATTCAACAATCCTCCTGATTTTAATGTTGTCATAAGTCAAAGACTGAGGCAAAGGCCGATGTCGCACGAGTGCGTGAGTAGGCGCAACAAGTGCGCAGGGGTGTCCCCTAGCTTTGATATAGTCTTTGTAACATGTGAAGATGTTGAGAAATCAAGACCCTCAACTTTAATGAAATATTTAATTAAAAACGAATTTGTTAATGTTTGAAATCGTTTTTAATATTCAAAATAAGATTTAAATTTATTTGAACAGTTGTCATTTTGACTGTTTGGTAAAATCGAGGATAGTCTGAATCAGTAAGTACCATTTTCCTAAATTCAAATTCAATACTCGTGTTTTATACTGACAAAATGAAAATCTTCTGTACATTTTATCAAAATATTATCGACCAGGGTGTAGTAGCGGCGTTGTAGCCAGTGCTTTCTGTGGGCATTGCTCTAAACTAGAGGGACTGGCGGCTATCAAGCAGACGTATTTTATCACATACATTTTCTGATTTTATTTTATCACGATTACGGTTGGGTTGATTGAATTGGATTAGTATCTATTATGTTAAAAACGAGTCTCTAAATATATCCTAGCAGAGTTTATGAGTATAGAAGCTGTGAGAAACAATCCGAATGTTATAATTTTCGAAATCAACCTTTTCAAAAATATCTATCAGATAGATCTTGTCTCTCCCTTTGTGTAGATAAGGTTTGTAAGTTTCAGCAAGTTAATTCTCAAAGTTTGAAGTGGTAATTGGTTCTCATTTGGCCAGAAAGACGAAATTAAACTAACTAACTACATGCTAAGTAAGAAGGTCGTTGATTATATGAATGGATAAACAGCACGTGTCTGTAAACACAAGAAATAAACTCAAGAAGAACTTAAATCTATTTGTGGATAATCCACGAGCTTTGAAATAAAATCTGAGTGAGAGAATCACTATCTTTATAAAATATCACACACCCAAAACTTTTTCAAATGCATTTATCATACAATGCTCCTAAACTTTACAACACGCTACCTGGTTCAATTAGGTGTGAGAATGGCTTAAAGACATTCAAGAATATAGTCAACGAATTTTTATCGTTCCGCTGCTTTTATAATGCTAGGGAACACTGTATTTAGAACTAGGATAGGCCGAAATGGTGGAGCTTAGTTATAGAAGAAATTTTGTTTCATTTTTAATCTAAGACCGGATTTGTATCTTTGCATTCCTTATTTTTAATTTAAATTGTTTATATTAGCGCTATTGTACAGTTATTAAAATCTGTCAAAAATAAAGAGGTTGTTAGTTTTGAAAATAATAGGTACAAACATTATTTTTGAAATATTTCCAGGGAAAATCAAATAGAATGACCCCGATTAATTTTTCAACGATAAGTGCTAGGCCATTGCTAATTTGTCTCATTTACCGGAGAAATGTTTTTAAATAAATGTCTTACAAACAAATTACATGCTATTCATGAATTCTTTAAATTATATTTTTATATACGTTCTTTATTCATAACGTCAAATATCCAACTTAACAACGTACTTTGTACCATACTGACATCAGTATATACAAATAATTATTTAGCAAAATAGAAATTTATTTCGTGACTAATAATCAGATGTTTATGTTGAAATCGTTCAATAATCAACTGATAAATAAAAGTGTGCAGAGGCTGTCGGTCATGTTGGTTTTAATCCCACCAGAAAAATGTTATTTGCGAATGCATATTTCTTCGTTATTTATTGACCAAAAGTTGTCTATGTGTGACTTTAAACGTTATTGTATTGCGTGTTGAGTTTGCTTTTCATGTTCAAAATATGCCTAATTTTGAAAAATAGGTGAAAATAAATGCTTAAAACTAAATAGGTTTTGTATTTTTTCTATAAACAAAATTAGGAATCCGCAAAGCAATTCCAACGCGATATTTCATTTTTGATCAAATGCATTTCGTTTGGAAAAAATCCGCTGAAAAATGATTGTTTAGTTTGGATACGCGTGATCGTATCTCAGGCTCCAAAATAACATTGTTCTTGTGGGATTAAAACCAACATGGCCGACAACATTGGAAAAGCAAAAACAGTATATAAATTAACAAAATTAAACGATAATGTTTAAAACAAATTATTTTTATTTTTCTTTACAAGTAAACAAACTTTCCTTTACTAATTTACTGGCAACTTGTTTTTAATTTATATTTGTAACAATTTAGCACAAGAGCTGTAATTAAAACGCATCTCCAAAATATTCAATTACAAAAATAAAAAAAAAATAAAAAGTAACTTTACATACGATATCAATTACAATATGAATAGAGCGAAGTTGGTCATATTCTACGAACATTTACATTTACAAACCAAACACAGTGATCAGTAAATGTATATGACATATAATACAGCTCAACAGATATTGTTGCTAATTAATTCAAATTAAAAATAAACAATATGGAACTAGAGCTACACCATAGCACTGAGTAAAGGAGTCCTCAGCGGCTTCATCATAAAGGCTATTGCTTTAGTTCACCAAAAAGACGTAAGTATTTATATACCACAATTATAATCATTTTAAAACGACTTATATACAGTGTAGTTACACTGTAGATGGTGTCCAGTCAGAGCGCAGGTCGGCGAGTCGAGAAAGTCGATGAGAAGCGCCCTCGCGTTACCTTACACGTGACCCAACACATGGAAGACACGTGACCAATGACGTCATGGCTCACGTGGATCGAGGCGTGGTATTCTCGGCCGCTGCCAACCTTCCCGCGACAAATACCGTACACTGTCATGCTGCGCGGCACGTGAGGCTTATGCGATATGCGGCGCAGTACTGACAGTACCTTTCCTATCGTAATCTGATCTCGCTGAAAAATAACAAGTTTTACTACTGCTGAAAATATGATGATACTATGCTCAAGATACGAACTTATAATTACATCAGCTGTCATGACGATATAGACATACAAGTGAAGCAAGATGATACGGCCAAACATGGAGTAGGCCTAGATATAAATGTTGGTAGTAACTATTCCGGAATCTTGCCAAGTAATACTAATTTTTATAAAGGAAAGAATTTATGTTAAATTTCAATATTATTTTAAATAATAATAGTTATCAAATATTTTTAAAATTGTTTTTATACATAATGAATTAAAAGGAATATACTTTATTTTTAAATAAATTTTTCCTATTTTTGTTCTTCTGAAAAAAAAACACACACAAAAATGTCACATATGCAATACAATTAACAAATCTACCAATAAAATAGCCATGAACTGGGTTAGATTATGAAGAATATTTTTCAAATTTACATATTTTCATAAACTTAACAATGCATTTCAATTTGTAGACTAGCTATATTTTAAATCGAAAAAAACAAAGTATTGATATCTTATTTTCATCCATAATTAATAATTTAATAATTATAATAAAGTTAAAAGATCTGCGAGGATTTGAGATGTAGCTAAAGAGTATAGGTAGCCAATGTTATAAGGGACGATCGAGAAATAATCAAGGGCTGAGAGGTGCCAAGAGGTGGGTTTTAAAAGTGACCAAATAAACGAAGGGTAGACAATTAACCGAAGAGGTGGCCAAGAGACAGAGGGGTGGCATAGGTTGGGTTTGTGGCTAAAAATACGAGATATTGCCTATAGGTAAAGAAGTAGCCAAGGGGTCGAGATTTGCCATAGAACGCAGATGTGGCCAAGGAACGAGAAGTGATCAAGAACTGAGAGGCTGAAGGGAGGTAACCAAAGAACTAAAAAGTAGTCAAGGACGAGAAGTGGTGAGGGACCGAGAGGTGGCTAAAGGACGAGAAGTGGCGAGGGACTGAGACGTGGCTAAAGAAATGACGATGAGTGGCAAGGGACCGTGAAGTGGCCATATGACTGAGAAGTCGCAAGGGACCGAAAGGTGGGTAAAGGGCGAGAAGTAGCCAGGAGCCGGAGGTGGGTAAAGGTGAGAAATTGCGAGGGACCGAGAGGTGGCCTGGGAATAATAAGGGAACATGTTCCGAGAGACCAATAGAACCAATTAGTACCATTTTGTAGTAGTCGACATGTTATCAAAAGAAATAATTTCTTAAATATAAACATTTCACTTTAAATTAAGAATTAAATTTGCCCCTCTTTTTGTAAATTACGTAAAGTTAAATGTTATCAAGTGTAGTGAATGAAATAAGAGCGTAAGATGGTCCAGTTCTAAATAAATCTCCTCTGAAAAGTTCTATTAGAAATCTGATACAATACCGTTCTTTATATGACTCCACCACTTGTATCTTCTTTAATTGTGTGTGATGTATGAAAAAATAATATGGTAATTGAGAAAACAAATTTTTATGTTGTGCATTCTATTTATTTCACTGACCTTCCAGCATAGCAGGCTGTATTTTTCTGATAAAATGTTCAATTTCAAATAGACATATGCTGATTATTTTAAAATTTATAAACTATTATTTTTTACACTCATATTAAAAATCGATTGGCATAAATTACACAAAAAACAAAACGAAAAAGCCAGGCGTAGGCACTTGCTTACGGTGAACAAATACGAACATTATGGTAGAGAGGCATCACTGGAGGCCGCGACTTGCGCGCCCCTGCCGGCTCCCTCCTGGAACTATGCATACTAACATAGCAGACTACCATATACACGTCGTGTTTATGTCACCAACGTTTTCGCGTTATATTTGATAGTGCGTATTTTTTCTCTGGTTTTCGGAGTGTTTTGAAGTGGCTTGTGTGGACCCATGTGTTCTAGGGAAAATGGAGCAGTTATCTTTCTGGGAAGAATCGACCATAATAAATCACCTCAAATGCGATAGGTAATAAAATTTGATAATTTAATTATAATGGCAGTGCTTAATTTGAACACAAATGACTGTGACAGCGCTGTTTAATGTTTGTATAGTTTTATTTAGTTGTAAATTGATGATACTTGCTGTCAGATCACCGTGGGATAGGTCACGTTTTCTGTATCGTGTGCTCGTGTATTGTAGAGGGGGGAGGAGGGGGACCATGATCCCTCTCTGTATGACGTATGTGAATGGCTTCACAAACAATATTTGAGTAATCAATACAGATAGTTTTAGTGAAAAATAAATACGATCAACACATGTTTAGTATACTTATCAATACGCTTGTTTTTTAAAGATCAAGTAACTAAATTTATTTTGAAATACAACATAGCCCTTATAAACACTGGATAAAATGTTGACTCCACTCTTTATGAGTTTATACTTATTTTTTATGCTAGTCACGCTTTAAAGAAGCTAGAGTATTTATGATAATATGTGTTTCATTTGAAAATTTTTGTAAGTGCATTCAAAAAGTTTATTTAATAACCTCGACTTTATTTAATATCAATCAGTAGAGTACTTATACAGATTACAATTTGTTGGAATGAATTTCCTTCTAAGATATAATGGATTGGCAAAATATGGCAACTAATAAATATAAATGTTTACTTTATACATTCGATTAACCAATTTACTTTAAATTGATTCCATTTAACTAAATAACTGGTAGTTTTCTTAATGCCTTATGCAGGTATTGTACATTATAATACATTATAAAATAGATCTGATGCAATAATATACAGCAATATTGATCTTATTTGTCGACTGGTTTATTTTGAATCATTAGGCTATGTAAACTATTTTATTTGGGTCTTTTCAAACATAACCCAGCATGTTCAATTTATTTTCTATTGCCACCAAGATAGAGAAACATGGTATCCTAACCCAAGCTGATCACGTGTGCTACCAATGTTGATCACGTTTGCTACCAAAGTTGATCACGTATGCTACTCTAGTTCATCACGGATGCTATCCAAGCTGATCACGGTTGCTACCCAAGCTGATCACGTGAGCTACGAAAGTTGATCACGTATGCTACCCTAACTGATCACGGATACCACCTAAGCAGATCCCGGTCGCTACCCTAGCTGATCACGGATGCTATCCAAGCTGATCACGGTTGCTACCCAAGCTGATCACGTGAGCTACGAAAGTTGATCACGTATGCTACCCTAACTGATCACGGATACCACCTAAGCAGATCCCGGTCGCTACCCAAGCTGATCACGGTTGCTACCCAATCTGATCACGTGTGATACGAAAAATGATCACGTATGCTACTCTAGCTGATCACAGATGCCACCTAAGCTGATCTCGGTCGTTACCCTAGCTGATCACGGATGCTATCTAAGCTGATCACGGTTGCTACCCAAGCTGATCACGGGTACTAACTAGGCTGATGACGTAAACTTATCACAAATACTTTACTGTCTGTATTAATTCCGATTAGAGTCAGGTTCTGTAATACTGAATGAAAAATAAACACTTGGTGGCAATAGAAAATAAATTGAAAATGCGGGGAAATATTAGAAAAGAACCAATATCTTTAATGGGAATATGTCATTAGGTATTTCCAGGGTTGAATATTGGAGAAAAGCACGTTTATGTTCATAATAACGATTAAAAAACGCATTTTATTTATTTTGTTAAGTTTGAAAATATTTTTTATTTTTTTGGTAAATAATTTTATGTGGGATGAAATTGTATACCTGATATTCTAAACAATTTGAAACTACAAATTATCTTTTTTATAGTTAAATAAAAAAATGTAATACTTGTATGAGCACAAAAATGTAAAAAGCACAATAAAAGTGGGACGTTAATTTAACCGTTGAATGGTTTTAATGGCAATAGGTAGGCCTTAAGGGGCCCATACACTACACGTTCATTGCACGTCGTGCCACTTTTTATTTTGGTATGCCGTGCTTTGCCGTGCGCCATACACACTGTAAATGCAGTTCGCTCTGTGATACTGTGATATTTTGGTATGCCGTGCTTTGCCGAGCGCCATACACACTGTAAATGCAGTTCGCTCTGTGATACTGCGATATTTTGGTATGCCGTGCTTTGCCGTGCACCATACACACTGTAAATGCAGTTCGCTCTGTGATACTGTGATATTTTGGTATGCCGTGCTTTGCCGTGCGCCATACACACTGTAAATGCAGTTCGCTCTGTGATACTGTGATATTTTGGTATGCCGTGCTTTGCCGTGCGCCATACACACTGTAAATGCAGTTCGCTCTGTGATACTGCGATATTTTGGTATGCCGTGCTTTGCCGTGCGCCATACACACTGTAAATGCAGTTCGCTCTGTGATACTGTGCTATTTTGGTATGCCGTGCTTTGCCGAGCGCCATACACACTGTAAATGCAGTTCGCTCTGTGATAATGCGATATTTTGGTATGCCGTGCTTTGCCGTGAGCCATACACACTGTAAATGCAGTTCGCTCTGTGATACTGTGATATTTTGGTATGCCGTGCTTTGCCGTGCGCCATACACACTGTAAATGCAGTTCGCTCTGTGATACTGTGATATTTTGGTTTTAACACAACCATATTAGCATCTATTTACCTGATATATATGAACTTCTACCTATCAGTAAATAGATAGAGGTCAATACACCGAGGACCTCTATATATCATTACACTGTGTCATTGTAACATAGACACCCATACATTCTGTCACACGTTACAGAATAATGTAACCCTCCCATTTCCACAGCCCCCTCACTGTGGAATGTAACACCACAGATAATGGGAGGGAAGTAATGGATTTACCCATAGAAATAGCATCATTTGGGTGTACAAATAAATGATCTGTTATAGCAGGTATAGATCATTCTTCGTGTCTATAAACACCTTATAGAATGATGTAGTGTAGATACTCTAAAAATATGCCATATCTTTTGTATAGTAGCGAAAAACAAAGCATTAGCCGTTTTTTTTCTTTTTTTTCTATTGTTGCAATACATGAAGATAGCAAGGTGATACAGAATAGGAGGCAAATATGGCGTAAAAATTGGTTGAAGAAGGAAGATAAATATTCTGACATGAGACTCCTGAAATTGGGAGAGATAGAGAAAAGCTGATGTATCACTCATTGTTAAAAGTACAACCAAGAATCTCTTGCTTTAGCGCATGAAATATTATCTCAAAATATTATGAAATTGGCACGTGGCACGAGACTGGCCACACACTAGCATGTTAGCACGTAGCACGAGACTGGCCCACTCACTAGCATGTTGGCACGTGGCACGAGACTGGCCACACACATGCTGGATGGCTTGGCAGACCGAAAATCAAACCAGATTTGATTGCCGTCGTGCCATGCACGCATGGCAGGTTGTTCCCCACCAATAGCACGTTTCGTCAATATTTGGCACGTGCAATGCACGTGTAGTGTATAGGCCGCTTTAGTGGCTAAGAGGTAGGGTTGCCATACGTCCGTATTTTGTACGGGTGGTTTGTATTTTACATTCTGTGTCCGTACCGTGCTAAGAAAAAACGGGTAAATGTCCGTATTGTTCATTCTATCAAAATTAAATTTTGTAATTCTAAATATTTAATATTGTAAAAAATACTAACATGTATTACTAGTACTTTGATCAATCGTGAGAGGGTGTTTATTGAATGATGACTCACTGACTACGACTATTATAGTACTACCAAACACCCCCTCCCCTCAGTTTTAAGCAAAATTAATGTGACAATTTTGTAAGAGTGTCGGAGTTTGCTCTTTCTGTACCCGGTATTTCGGCACCAGCCAAACAAGTTTTTTTTCACTGTTAAAAAAAAGAAATAAAAACGGTTCGGAACAGACTGTCATTAGGGTATTAGAGAAGGTCAAAGCTATTCTGAGACATCTCACGTACTGAAATTTTTAAGCCATTAAAAACAATAGTTCTTTGCTTAAAAAATGTAATCTCTTCAGAAAAATATGACTGGATTAAGACCATAGCCAGTATCAGTACAACTAGTACAATAGATGCCGAAAAGTGTCATGGAGATTTATGACACTATTGAGTTCTGCTGACTTAACTTAAACTTAATCAATGACCTTTTTAAAAGTATTGTTTGATAATATTGTATTACTCTGAAATCTCAAACTAAAATACAGTTTTTATTAATCATATTAATATTATATAACACAAAATTTTCCAATTTAACAAACCAAATCGCAAATCACTCAATTCATAAAAGACTATCTTCAACCTCCGCCAGACCTCCAAGTAAATCTAGTGTCCGTATTTTACAATGAAAATTGATGGCAACCCTACTCAGAGGACTTCCTTGGAAGTACAGAGCGGGAAAGGTTAAGGCTAGGCGCAGGATTAGCAAGCCTTACTTCTACAGTAAATGACACGTGTATTACAGATCTATCTGCAGACGACTTACTTCGGATACTGTCGGCGCAGAAATTGTGTGCACCCGAGTTTGAAGATTGTTTTCTAAGGAACTAAAAACCCTACAAATATCTAATAACACCATTCTTTTTCTCATTTAATTGTACGTTATAGAATGTGCATTTTAAATTTTTATTACAAGTTCTAATAATTTGTTTCCTAGTTGTAATAAAAAAGTACCGAAATTTTATCTAGTTTTCACTGTACAGCAACTTTATACCTTTATTACTCAAGAACCCGGTAATGTATCGCGTGTATATTTTAATACCTGGTTGATAGAAATGTTTTCTATAAGTTTTATACATTTCAGGTTTCCAACTATTCGAGAAAAAAGGTTCTTATCAATTTCCTGAAACATTGTTTTCTTGGCTTTTAGAGGTCGTAGAATTAATTACTTAGTCTTGTTGCAACCCCTATGACATGTATAATTACGATACATCACTTTCATATGGGTAAGTAAATGCAGTGATTTTATATTGAATCAATTTAAATGTATCAATTTAAAGTTATTTTAAATTGATTTAAATAGATTGAAAACCACCGTATTTACTTACACATATGAAAGTAATGTATCGTAACTATACATGTCATAGGGGTTGCAACAAGACCAAGTAATTAATTCTACGACCTCTAAAAGCCAAGAAAACAATGTTTCAGGGAATTGATAAGAACCTTTTTTCTCGAATAGTTGGAACCCTGAAATGTATAAAACTTATAGAAAACATTCCTATCAACCAGGTAATAAAATAAAAATGCGATATATTATCGGGTTCTTGAGTAGTAAATGTTGTCAATTTGATGTACAGTGAAAACTAGATAAAATTTCGGTACTTTTTTATTACAACTAGGATAAAAATTATTAAAACTTATAATGAAATTTGAAAATGCACATACTATAACGTACAATTAAACTATGAAAACAATGGTGTAATTAGATATTTTGAAGGCCTCTTAGTTCTTCGAAAACAACAAACTCGAGTGCACATAATTTCTGCGCCGTCAGTAGTTGCAACTATTTTGTCTGAATAAGAGTCCTACAGAAAGCTGGATTAACCGTTTAGTGCTATGGCATCTGACCTAAGGCTATGCTCTAAAAGTGCTTGGTAGTTTTAATCAAAAATGAAGTGTTTGGGGAAATATTTATTACATCATTATTTGAAGACATATCTTACTAATTGTTGTTTTGTATTGTGCCAAAATAAATAAAGAAGATATCTGTTATAAAATAAAATACATTTGAATTTATTTGTATTAGCCCAAAAAAATGTTTACCCATTTATATGTAAAGATCATTAATATATTTACATGTTGTTTTACGCAAAAATAAGGAGTACTGTAGGTCTAAATGATAATCTTGTAATAAATGTTCGCGAAAGAAAAGTTAAACATGTGATATTTGAATAATTTGTGTTGAACAAACAAAATAAATATGATACTTTATAGAAATGTTTACTTATGAGAGCATGCATTGTTATAGTAAAATAAATTGTAGAAAATAATATTATACTGTATTATAAAAATCAAGCTATCGTCGTCGGCAAAGTTTTTATAGTCCATAGTGAAAATCAACAAATATCGTAATGGAGACCTAAAACAACGTTTTAATTTACAAATAATCAAATTACTTACGTATTTAATACATTTCAGTTGAGTAAAACATCACAAAACTAAGCAACACAAAGCACGGTACAATTCTCAATACATAAACAAACGGACTTAACCTTGTGTTATATCACTTCTAAAAAATATAAACAATCGATAGATGGCAACCGGATAGCCAAAAATCTATTCTCCAATACCTTTTAAATAAAATGACATCGATAGTATCCAGTAAATTAAATAAACCTGCAATTAAATAAATAAAATTGCACAACATCTAGCAACTATACAATAACGGTGAGAAATTTAGTAAGAATTATAAGACTTATATTTTTAAGATCGTTACTAATAAAGCCTTGCTTTGAGGTTAAGAGTCTACAGAGCTTGTCGGCCATGTTGGTTTCAATCCCATAAGAACAATGTTATTTTCTAACCAGGCATACGCGTATCCAATAAATAGCAAACCCAATGTGCAATATGATAACATTAAAAATGACACCTCATACACAACTTTTGGTCAATAAATAACGAAAAATATGGATTCCCAAATAACATTGTTCTTATGGATTTAATACCGACATGGCCGACAGCCTCTGCACACTCTAAAGAAACCTCTTTTAACACTCTTCCAGTAAAGCTGATATCCTGAATCTACATTCTCACTATTAAGTGAAGTGAAGAATTAATAATTTTAGCAACATACACTTTTTAAGTAACTTTTTTTTTAATGGAAATACATAGGGAAACCATTACTACTGCAAGTGTATGGGTGGGCGTGTTGGTCAATACCACTGCTAGTGTATGTTTATGCGGGTGGGTCAATACTACTACAAGTGTATGGGTGGGTGCAATTGTAATTAACATGATGCTTGGCAATTAGACTTTTATTACCTTTTAAGAGTAAAGAATATTATATTGGTTGTTAGCAACTATCTCGGAATATGTATAAATATAATATCCTGTGGAAATTTCAAGCTCATTATGAGCTACCAAAACTAAATTAATACTAACTTTTCCTCCTACCTGGGTGGGTATGCATGTACGTTGGTGATAACCCTCCCAACAACCATAACAGATACAGTGATGATGACTCTCTCCCATCCATACACTAATGTTAATGATGTAGTCTCCCTTCTCTGTTTTGAGGGGGAGGTATCCCTGCTAAAAAAACTTGTTTAGCTTGAACCCTCCTCCATGGGATGTATGAGTTGTTAGTGTTCCTGGTAGAGTGCTATAATTGTTTATCTTTCCCTATTTGCTTTGTCATGTGATTCTTGCTCTCTCTCCTAACTACCACCAACATTTCTGTTAAGATTTGTTTTGAAAGAGGAAATTAAGAAAAATAATCGTTTTCTGTCACAATGGCAAATGTATCCTTTCTAAGTTGTCTTTGCAATGTCTCTCGCTTTCGCTTTAAATGCACTGCCTTGTATGCTCTTACCAATTTCTAAATTGAATTGGAAACAGGGTCGGACTGGCCATAAGACCCACCGGGAGTTTTCCCGGTGGGCTGATTGGTTGGAGGCCTAAAATGGGCCGGGGGACCGGCCCTTAAATTAGTAATAAATACCTTGAATTAAAATATTACGAAGGATTAGTTGAAAGAGTTTACTTATGTATGATTTGAGAATACTTTATAGCAATAAAAAAAAAAAAAAAACTGTAACATAACTTCAGTTGTATCAAATGTTAGTTATTATGTCCTTTAAATATGAGAGACTCACAAAAGGCAAGATTTTAAATCAAACTTTCTTTAATTGTTCACAATCTTTTTAAAACGTTGTTCGGGTATATTTAAGGTGACCATCCGTCCCGCTTTCGGCGGGACAGTCCCGCTTTTTAGGTTAGTGTCCCGCTGTCCCCAGATTTACTTGGGGGACGCTATTATGTCCCGCTTTGGCAGGATAAAGATAAACGAATAAATGTTCCGCTTTAAATATTATCTAATATTATATCCCAAAATAAAATGTTCTGGACTGACTCTTTCACAATATAAAAGCAACAAGGACATTGCATACACTTAAACATTTAAGCGTATTATTTTTCAAATCGATTGATCTACTTTCTATTTAATCGGAACCTTCCCACAATATTTTACCTGGTTTAATGTACTAATATAGGACTTGTTTTCTCTATTCCATTATATCCTATCCGTTATTTACGCAAGATTCATGTATCTAGGGAATGTCTGAGTAATCTAGGGAAACTTAGATTGTTCATCTAGGGAAAAAACACCAAGTTAGGTCGGCAACGTTGTTTGAGTCAGTCTTAGTCGAGCAGTGTGACAGTCGTTATCTAGTCTGTGGAACAGTAAGAAAATTATTTCACAGTGTTAATAGGCCCAAGCGTGTGAGTAAGTTTAACGCGGATTTAGAGAAGGAATTTAAGTTTATAAAGAAAACTATAAGTGACTCTGATGTCCGATGTGAAGTGTGCAATGGAGAGTTTAGTGTTTCCCACGACGGAAGGTCTGATATAACGAAACATATAAACAGTGACCGACACAAGAGAGCTCTTCAATCTGCATCTTCTTCAAAGGCAATAAGTACGTTTTTAAAAATGAAAAAATTGGAGGGAAAGGAGCGGAAATTGCGGCAGCCGAAGGGACAATGTCTTACCATACTGTTTGCCACAACCATAGCTTCAGATCAACAGACTGTACTTCAAGGTTAGTGCAGAAGATTTTTGAGCCAAAATTCGCGTGTGCTCGCACAAAAACAGAAGCAATAGTTGTCAATGTTCTCGCGCCATATGTAGACAATTCTACTAAATCAGAGCTTGAACAAACTAGATTTGTCTCAGTATATGTTGATGCATCAAATCACAAAGACATCAAATTGTTTCCTATATTGGTCCGATATTTTCACCCATCCACAGGTATACAAGTGAAACTACTCGAACTTGAAGCTTTACCTGGAGAAACGTTAGAAATAATAACAAATCATTTAATCAGGGTTCTTCAAAATAAGAACGTTATTGATAAAGTTGTGGCGTTTTGTTCATACAACACAAACACTAACTTTGGTGGGTCTGCTCGAAATGGTACTCGAAATGTATATTTCAAACTTAAAAACTCTTTGAATAAAGACATTATTGGCATTGGTTGTGCTGCCCATATAATTCACAATGCGATCCAAACAGCTGCAGATGAACTCCCGTGGATATTGAAGCTATAATTGTGAAAGTATACACTCATTTTTATTAATATACAGTACGGGTAGAGAAGTTTAAGGAATTTTGCGAGGAAGCCTCTGTACAATATCACAAATCCTAGGCTACAGCAAAACAAGATAGCTTGCTTTGATGCCAGCAGTGGAGCGGGTGCTCCAGCTTTTTGTGCCTCTCAAAGAGTACTTTTTGACCAACGAAAAGTGTCCTAGACTTATCAAAGATTTTTTTGAGAACCCAGCTGCAGAACTTTGGTTAAATTTTATTCATAGCCAGTCAGCGATTTTTCATGATGCAGTACTGAAGGCAGAAGATCAAAATATCAGTGCAGTTGAAGTTGCATTGATTTTAGCTGATTTGAGAGAGAAATATGTTGAAAGGAAGAACAGTTCGTTCCCTCCAATGTCAGTTAACTCTTGTCTGAAGAACAATGAGGAAGTGCTTGATAAAACTCCCATTTTAAATGCAATACAGGTGTTTTATGAGACATGTGTTACGTATCTTAATGAATGGGCTTGCCACTTTCGATCCTTGGAAACCTTGTCTTGGTTTAGTTTGAAAGAAACACCAGCATAGGAGTCGGTGATAAACGGAGTAGAAGTGTTATCAAACTTTTTGAAATCAGTCATTATTGATGACAACAAACTGTTTGATGAAATAAACTGTCTAAAAAAATATGTCACAAATGAAAAGTTGTCAAAATGGTGTGAGATAAAAACTTCGATCGACCAAAGATGGGTAAAGGTATTTCTCCATTTTGAAGAAAAGAACATTCCATACGATAACTTACTTTACATCGTTGAGTTGCTTCTGTGTCTGTCAGGAACTAATGCTCCAGTTGAATGAGTGTTTACTAACATGAACAATATATGGACTGAAAATAAATCTCAATTGAACGTCCCAACTTTAAGAGCAATGCTTATGCTGAAGTACAATGTTGGACTAACTTGTGATAAGTTTCATGACAAAATAAAAGGAGAACCAGCTCTCCTTAAAGACATACATTCATCAAAAAAGTATGCCAATGAGTGAACGTGTAAGCTAGTGGACATACTGTACTCTTGTTTTTGTATTGAAATATGTTGAGATTGCATTGAAAATTTAAACTTTACCAATTTGCCAATTAACCTTTTTACAATTCCGGTAAAAGAAGATGTTTCACAAACTTTTCTACATAGTATTCCAATTATTCTCGGACAGTAAACTTCATTCAGTTGATTTTTCTGTGTAACTTACAATATTTTCAATTGTTAAATGTGTATTTTTGTTTGTTTCATTATTAATAAATTAATTTAACTGATGTTCCAATTGTGTTACTTTTACTACCTGAACAGTCAAGTTTTTCCTATGCTTATTTCTGTGAATTTAAGTGCAAAAATAAATAAAATAATGAGTTTAGGACGTTTAGTTCTGTCAATGTTTGAAAATACCTTTAACATGGTTGGGGGGGACCCCCTGACCCTCCTAATGTGTGTCCCGCTTTGAGGTCATTAAAATATGGTCACCTTAGGTATATTCCACTTCGTACTTAAACTTCACAAACTAATAACTAATTATTTCTGTTTAGAATGGATCAGTGTACTTGCAGTATTCATCAAGTGTAAATACAGTATTAGAAGATAAAACTTTAACTATAGAAATAGCAAAGGTTTGACTCTTTTAAAACTCTATTTATTTAAAAATAAATCTATAAATATAAAAGCCTAATCAGGGCATGAAAAGCTTATAGAGGTCCTTTTTTACGTAGGGAAAATGTCTTTATGCACTTAGTGTGGGACTCACCCTTAAGAATAATCTTCAAATAAGGGAATACCTACTAAAACCCATATGGGCTTCGGTGATCCAAGCCGGAACCCTTTCCGATGACTTCATGCCTGGCCGCGTGTCTTGCGCTCTTACGAGGTCACTTTTCTATTTCATTCATATTGGTCACCTAGGGGCCAGAAATCCTTCCTCACTTTTGGCACGTAACACTGTCTAGGCCACAACATTCCCTTTGCTGCATTGCGTGCACTATGGTGTCTGTCGTAACAGGACCTACCGCAGAGTCAAGGCTCTTCTCTCCCTAGCGAAGCGCCTACACACAAAGAACGTCCTCCGGGCAGTACTTGCACCGAGGAGACCTGACCTTCCCCAATCGGTGCAGATACTTCCTGAAGTAAACGTGACCCGTAATTAGCTGGCGCAGGTAGAAATCTACCTCTCCATTGCTCCGGTCGATCCAGGTCACGAGATCGCCGATAAGGCGATGATTCTACCACCCATCAGTGCTCTCGTCCCATCTGCTCAGCCAAGCTCACAGAGTCTTCGTCCTGGCCTTTGCCGCTGCTTCTTTTCTGCCTTACTCGAGTGCTTGGCGAAATATGGCCTACCTCTGCCTACATTACTGCCGAACCGGTAACAGTACAGTAGGCGCAGGCAACTCTTAACGCTGTTCTTCGTTGCATTTTAGAGATTTTTGATGGGTCAAACCTAAAAATAATAATAAATAAATCTAAAATCCTAATACAGTACATAAAAAACTTTTAAAAATGGATCGAAACATAAAAATAATAATAAATAAATAAATATAAAAGCCTAATAAAATTATTGACTAAGTGATCGCAGTTTCTTAAAAAGGGTAAGGCTTTAGACTACGAAACTTAGCACAACTATTCTTTGTAATGCTTCTTAAACGCAAGCTCTATATGCGTACTAAGAACGGATTTTCAAATATTTTCTCTTGAAGAACTAACATGAGGTAGATAATACAAATTTAGATACCAGCCAATGAGAGCCTTTGAGAGGACGGTGCATCTTGTCAAAGAGGTTATTTTTTAACAATGTAAACGCGCAATGTGAAGAAAATAAAATACACGAGTAACGGGCCAGGTTATCCTCTGGTAAATAAATTTGATTGAAAGATAACCAACATTTTGTGTTTTATTATCACTAAATATTTGTCTGAATGAACGTATACATTGTAGTTTGTAAAAAGATATTATAATAATGGTAATTTTATGTTTTTGACACCTAAAAATGATGACAGTATTTTTATATTAAGTTGTTGTACGTTATACTTTCATTTTAAAATGTGGCTGAGTATGTTCTTCAAATGTAAAGCCTATTTATTTATTAAAAGTTTGATGAATGTAGGGCCCGTATTTTTTTAATTTGTAAGGACTGTCGGGCACTGGCCGGTCTGCCTTCTGTCCTGTCATTTAAAAACGTAGTATTGGGAGAAATCCGCATATGAAAAGAAGGTGTCAAGATGAAATAGAAAAGGTAGGAAAGGTAGAAATGAAGAAAGTACGTCGATGTTATGTCTTCAAGTTGACAGTCCGGAATGAAGAAAGTACGTCGATGTTATGTCTTCAAGTTGACAGTCCGGAATGAAGAAAGTACGTTGATGTTATGTCTTCAAGTTGACAGTCCGGAATGAAGAAAGTACGTCGATGTTATATCTTCAAGTTGACAGTCCGGAATGAAGAAAGTACGTCGATGTTATATCTTCAAGTTGACAGTCCGGAATGAAGAAAGTACGTTGATGTTATGTCTTCAAGTTGACAGTCCGGAATGAAGAAAGTACGTCGATGTTATGTCTTCAAGTTGACAGTCCGGAATGAAGAAAGTACGTCGATGTTATGTCTTCAAGTTGACAGTCCGGAATGCGCGGATTTGTATTCTCTGTTGGAAGTGATTTAAGTTAGTATAAAAAGTCACACGGCATTTCGCAATAAACAGCGAGTCCAATCATGGTTACCGTAATGATACAATCACGTATGCTTAACACTTAGCGGCGATGTGAGCGGTGTAAAAAGGGAAAGACACTCTCGAACACAAGTCACACGAATAGTAATGTTATATCATTAGTGGGTATGTCTTGTTCTTGTAACAAATCCCGTAAAACGTGTGCTAATGCGCGTCTGATACTATAAAAGAATTTCCAGTGATTAATATTAAATACGAGACTGTTAAAAAATTAAAAATCATGTGTAAATTTTAGTTGATAAAGATGTGACCTCACTAGTTGAATATAGTAGATGAGATCATTTTCTGTAAGCGCAATTTAATTCTCAGTGTTCTTTCATTGAACGTGTTTGTATGCAATATTTCTCGTCCTCTTGTCGTTACACTGTCAACATGATCATTCCACGTCAGGTCGTCAATGAGCATTCCGTGAAACTTGGTGAAACCGACCTCTTCGATGACGATGTCATCTATCATTGCTGTTTGGCGGCATGTTTTCAGAGCGGTGCTACCTCCAAATATCATGCAGATTGATTTAAAAGGGTTGACTTTAAGATTGTTATTCCCAAAGTATTGAATACAAGAATCTATTTCTCCGAAAGAAATAATTTCAACTTGCTCAGTTATTTCATGCACGTGTCGTTCCAGTGTCTCCTACTCACTGCACAACCTACGGTCTCACTAGTTGGTTACAGCATAGTTTCATGCACGTGTCGTTCCAGTGTCTCCTACTCACTGCACAACCTACGGTCTCACTAGTTGGTTACAGCATAGTTTCATGCACGTGTCGTTCAAGTGTCTCCCACTCACTGCACACTGCACAGCCTGCGGTCTCACTAGTTGGTTACAGCATAGTTTCATGCACGTGTCGTTCAAGTGTCTCCCACTCACTGCACACTGCACAGCCTGCGGTCTCATTAGTTGGTTACAGCATAGTTTCATGCACGTGTCGTTCAAGTGTCTCCCACTCACTGCATACTGCACAGCCTGCGGTCTCACTAGTTGGTTATACCATACTTTCATGCACGTGTCGTTCCAGTGTCTCCTACTCACTGCACACTGCACAGCCTGCGGTCTCACTAGTTGGTTATTCTATTATTTCATGCACGTGTCGTTCCAGTTTCTCCTACTCACTGCACACTGCACAGCCTGTGGTCAGACTAGTTGGCGATACCATAGTTTCATGCACGTGTCGTTCCAGTGTCTCATACTAACTGCACAGCCTGCGGTCTCACTAGTTGGTTATACCATACTTTCATGCACGTGTCGTTCCAGTGTCTCCTACTCACTGCACACTGCACAGCCTGCGGTCTCACTAGTTGGTTATTCTATTATTTCATGCACGTGTCGTTCCAGTTTCTCCTACTCACTGCACACTGCACAGCCTGTGGTCAGACTAGTTGGCGATACCATAGTTTCATGCACGTGTCGTTCAAGTGTCTCCCACTCACTGCACACTGCACAGCCTGCGGTCTCACTAGTTGGTTACAGCATAGTTTCATGCACGTGTCGTTCAAGTGTCTCCCACTCACTGCATACTGCACAGCCTGCGGTCTCACTTATTGGTTATACCATAATTTCATGCACGTGACGTTCCATTGTCTCCTACTCACTGCACACTGCACAGCCTGCGGTCTCACTAATTGGTTATACCATACTTTCATGCACGTGTCGTTCCAGTGTCTCCTACTCACTGCACACTGCACAGCCTGCGGTCTCACTAGTTGGTTATACCATACTTTCATGCACGTGTAGTTACAATGTCCCACTCACTGCTCATTGTACAGTTTGCAACCGTTAGCACTACTATAGTCTTAAGCACGTGCCGTTGCAATGACTTCCACTCACTGCACATTGTAGGGGTTGCAGTCTGCACCGTTACTGTCCCTTGGGAATCACGTGTACCGCTCACTTACCCTACGCCTTGTGCACGTCATATTGACAACGTCAAAGAGCTGTAGCCACAGGGATTTTTATCTCAATTGAGTACAGTACATTCAGCACAGATTAATAAGACTACACGATTCCAGCTGTTTTTTCTCAGTGTTACACTACAGGTGTAACAAATTTGTACACCTTATCTATACAAATTTGTATAGTTCATTAGTAAGAATTGACTTAAATGTTTTTCTCAACAAACAGTTCCATTGTGAACATGGTTTCGAAAGATTATTTAGTTAATAGTAAACTTTATTCGGAGTGTTTCAATAAGAACATTTTACAGTTCTAGAATAACGGTAGTATACCATTCAAATAGTTTTGTGTCAAGAATTCCTTTTTTTCTTGACTGACGCAGGCAGATTCTTTACATGTTTTTATATTCGTATTTAAAATTTCGTTAAAATATAGTTCTATCTACGTGTTTTTATGCCTAAATAAAAAGTCAATGTGATTTATACGTTTATATTTGATAATCTTAAACTTTTTATAGAAAAATACGAACAAAAAATTAATCAAGAATTACTTCTTTTTAAGTCCAATTATTACCTTACAAATTAGTTACTGTCATCTTAAAACGAGACACAACGATCATTTTTATGCTTAAAGCATAACTGCCACATCCAATTAGCAACGAACTATATACTTCGAAATTAAACTACTTTATGCAACAGTGATATCGACATGTTTGACTCATGCGATTGTTCCTCGTCAGCTAATTGGCTTTTTACTATGTCCCTTCATCGTATGTGACTACACTAACTGTTAAATATCGCTCAATTCTATGTCAGATGTGTTTGTTCCAGTATCAAATGAATGTGTGCAGGTTACTTATTGTTTTTTTTAGAATTGTTTCTTATTATTTTTTCCGTAAAATTGAACATAATTTATTTTCCATAACTAATGTCACTAATGGATTATTATAGAGCTCTTTTCTTAAATCGAATAATCAACCCAGCCACATCTTGGTCTGGAGGTATTGTGTATTCTATGAGTCAAGTGGGAAGATGTGTGTCTAATTACGATACCTTTCACATGTAAGCAATTTAAAATTTAAGTACGCTATGTAGTTTAGTCCAGCTGTGTAGGTGTGGTAACAATATAGATAAGTTGTGTAATTTCCCTTCAAGATGTATACAGTGTAGGTTCGTGTAACGTAAGCGTAGGGTGGATGGGTGGTGGAGGTCTCAGGAGCATCCATAGTAATGTGTGTGAGAGATAGGATCTTTGACTGTGTTTAAAAGATGACTGTCGTAAGTAATAATTTTGAACAAACCTAATTAGCAATTGTTTATAAATATTCTATGTAAAAACAATGTAATCACGTGATACATTTCCCTAAAATTTTAGGACATTAAAAAGTCGGTTAAATAAGAAGGTAACTGGACATTTTTCAAATCATTAACTAAAAATTGTTTATATCAACACACTAGTGATATTTTGGAGCATAGATTATTGGCCTTATCTGGTCAAATAATTTTGAATAGGTTTTCTCCTCTGATTACAATTGTTTTTGACTAGAGATGTATCCATGAAAATAAGCAATTTGTCTCGCATAACATGGTGTTATGTCTCATAGTCAACCAAGGAAATAAGCACATTCGGCACGTAAAACATGGCGTTATGTCTCATAGCCATCTAAGGAAATAAGCAAAATTAGCACGTAAATCAGTGAGTTATGTCTCATAGCTATCTATGGAAATAAGCATATTTGGCATGTAAAACACGGATCTATGTCTCATAGCTGTCTTAAGAAATAATTACATTTGGCCCTTAAAACATGGAGCTATGTCTCATAGGTATCTAAGGAAATGAGCATATTTCGCACGTTAAACATGGAGCTGAACTTTTCACCATTCTATATCCAATACCATTCTACGTGTACGTGTACGTGTACGTGTACCCGGGTGGATCAGTAGGCCTAACATTGTATGGATGTTTTTCGATTAGTTACATTCATAATTGTGTCTTGTATGGATGTTACCACTTTGAATAAATTAATTCAGTTCTACTGCTTTTAAATTAATGAATAGAAAACTTGCAGGTATATATTTCGTATGTTGAAGTATTAAAACTGTACGCTTAAAACTACACTATATGTGAGTGAGTAAGTGAGTTAATGGAGTAAGTGAATCTTAGATGTCTCATAGCTATCTAAGGAAATAAGCACACATGGCATGTAAAACACGGAGTTACGTATCATAGCTATCTAAAGAAATAATCACATTTGGTACGTTAAACATGGAGCTGTGTCTCATTTCTGTGTAATGAAATAAGTACATTTGGCACATAAAACATGAGCTATGTCTCATAGCTATTTAAGAAAATGAGCATATTTCGTATGTTAAACATGGAGCTTGTAACAGGTCCACCAAATTGATAGGCAAATTAATTAATTTAGATAAATAATAAATTATTATATAGAAGAAAAGGAATATATTTAATCAAAATAGATGGAGAAGTTTCAAATCATATTAGAGAATTGTCGTGTGGAAAATAACCGTGGGACAGACGAGGCCCCAGAAATAAGTCGTAGTAAACAAAACTCTTTGTTCAAAACAGGATGGGTGGGCCGGTTCCGAGAATTGCAATCGTAAACATGTAAGCATATTTGAGGGACAAGCTACATCACGTCGGTTGGTTATTTTCCATTAAACCCCACCATGTCACAAGTGACTGATGTGCAGTAAAAGAACTCAGATGACGAGTTCTGAAACGAACCAATCAGAACGGGACATATGATTCCAAATTTGCCCGTAGGCCGCAGCAGCTGTCAAAACAGCTACATCGTGATATACCCAGAAGGGTCATAGTCGCGTACCCAAAGGAAAAAAGGCGGGAATCCGACTTCAACGGTTGAAGAACGTTCCTCGCCCCAGTTTGCAAATAGTTGGAGATCGACGAGGATCGTCTTCCACAGACATCACCGGCATCGGGCTACGTTTCCGGGAAAATGTGGTGAAACACTTGTGCGTTTTAAATGTACTAACTAAAAGTTGTGGCTATGAATTAAAGTTGATATTACTTTGAATTTCCGTTTCGTTGAGTATACGATAGGACACGAGATGGACCCCATCATCATCCATAGTGATTACTCAGATAAGTTGTTAGAATAAATTATTGATTAGAAAAAAGTTAACAATGATTTTGTAAATCAAACTTAAATGACTCATTTGACTTAAAAGAAAATATCTAGTTTTAGATAATACAATTTTCAATCCTATTTTATTGTACTGCAAATACCAATTGAATAACGTAATGATTTTGAATAATGTAAAATAAACATAAATTTTGTAAAGTAACATTTGTTTTAATGTACTACTTAGTTCCACCAATTTACCTATTTTAAACGACCCTGAGAGACAAATAAGAGAACTCACAAAATCATTCAATTTGAATAATGCTGAGTAAATTGACAATGCATTTAAATCAAAGTAACTCATAAATAAAGACGAGTTCAACAGAGTTAGCTCGACAAAGTGAAGCTTTATTGTTGCAGATTTAATTACTAATATTTGCTGTTGCAAATTTACTTAATTATTACAGATTTAACAAAGAGAGTTCTACAGAATGGCGCCCAACGTGGGGCTAGGTAGTACAAATATTAAATTTTGTAAAATAAATTAAAATCTAATATTTGAATCAAAGAATACATAAATGAAAAAAGGCTAGGCTAGGCTAGACTATATAATAAGAATAATGAATTAAAAATATTTTAATATAGGCCTATCTGATTTAAACTCAAAATTTAAAAGAAAGAATTATATAAAATCATATTTTGTATTTTATTAAAAATTTGAAAAAATAACAATGGCAAATATAAACATTGTGGAGGACACGCAAGTGGACTCCGATGACTCCGATGTGTCTTTGAGCATCATTAGAGAGTCTAACTCAAATAAAAATAAAGATAAATCTGATGAAGTTAGGCCAGAATTAAATAGAGAAGACACACTGTCCAATATAATGGACATGTTAGCAAAAATAAATATAAGTATGGACACCAAATTTAAAGAAATGAAAACTAAAATGACCAAAATAAATGAAAGTATGAACACTAAATATGACAACTTAGAGACAAAACTTAATAATATAAATACAAATGTAGAAACTAAACTTAATCAAATTAATACTGATATGGTAGAGATGAATAGGGAAAACAATATGAAATTAGACGAGCTTAGGAGAGATGTAAATGAAAGAATAGATAAGTTTGAAGATAAACTTATAAACAAACTAAAAGAGGTAAAAGTAGGTGCTAATAAAGTCAATGAGATAAAGGAGGTTAATGTTGTGAATGAAGTAGAGAACAAAGATAGGCAAGAACCTATCAAAATAAATAATGATAAGGAAAGCCTATTGTCCAATAAAATAGAGTTGCTGTTAGGAGTAAATAATGACATAAATACCAAGCTGGAGCAGATTAATGTTAAGCTAGGAGGAACAGGTAGTAAGATGAAAGAGATGAATAATAATAAGATGAACTTAAATGAGGAGGAAACTAATGTGAGGTTAGATTTGCTGGTAAACATAACCAATAAAATAAACTCTAAACTTGATGAAATAAATGTAAGGTTAGATGGAAAAAGTGTTGATATAAAAGAAGTAAATAATGATGTAGTAGGTCTGGACAATGAATCTAATATGAAAGCTAATGAGCACATAAAAGAAGTTGATGATAGGATATGGAGTACTAAAGACAACTTTGTCAATGAAACTAAAAGAGTAAATGTAGACTTTGTTGAGTATGAGCTAGATGAACACTCAAAAGCAAATGCAACACTAACTGAAATAGGTTATGAAATAAATAATAAAATGAGTAGGCCTAGAATAAATGATGAAATGGAAAACCAGATAGGGTATCTAAACTC
Source organism: Stictocephala bisonia (assembly GCA_035578905.1). NCBI lineage: Eukaryota > Metazoa > Arthropoda > Insecta > Hemiptera > Membracidae > Stictocephala > Stictocephala bisonia. Next base: position 67,210 of record JAQJVL010001052.1, read on the forward strand.
AGTGTTAGATAATAAAGTGGAACAAATAAACAAAACCCTAGCACTTGGTAACTTTAATTTTGAAAGTGTAGTAGATGACTTCAAATGTCAAGAAAATAAAAAACTAAAAACAATCAGTAATAGGTTAGAAGAATTGAATGAGTTCTTCAAGTTTGAGATGGAGATCATAAATAAATATTGGGGCCTAAACAAACAAAAGGAAGTTGAAAATAATATGATGGGGGGTGAAAACTTTGATGTAGACATGGAAGACTTTGTAAACTATATGATGAGATACTATAATATCTCATGCTTCTCAAACTTTAAGTATAAAAAGAAAAAAGTTAAACCAGTGTTCTCGGATAACTACATTTGCTCAGAAAACTAAACTATAAACTCAGCTGTTCACTAAAAAAATACTTAGAAATAATAATAAATAAATAGTGATTGAAACAATATAACTTTAATGATAAGGGGGGTTGTATAAAAATAAATGAAGAAAATGTAGGGTAATTATATAAATGAAAAAATACTTAAAGAGGTCATTTAACAATAAACAAATAATAGGCCTATTTGAAGAAATATTGACAGTAAGGTGAATTTGTGATTGAATAGGAGATTTAAAGATAACATTGAAATAATATGACATTCATGTTAAACTAAGATGATAAATAAATATTGTTAATGGTAAGAATGACTGTTAAAAGAAAAATATCTACAAATGTCATAATAGTAAATATATGGTAGGCCTAATTAAAAAATTTGTGAAAAAGAATAATAACCAGAGAGTTGTTAATGAATTTGAAAGATATTAAATGATTTAAATGAAACTTTGATAATAATATGTGTTAAATGAATATAACACTAATAATAAAATGATTTTTAGGTGAGAACGAGATAGTTTGAGGAGATGTTTTATAGTGGCTTGTTTCATAATCCATGAATGTTTATATTGAATATTTTAAATAATAACATGATAAATGAGTAAAACTAGAAAGAAGTATGGAGATTTACTAAAATATATGGTTGCCATAACCCATGTATACATAAATAAAATATGAACCAAATAATAATGCAATGACTAGGTTCACATAAAATAAAATAGGTAAGATAGGCCTATCTTGTAAAACTTTGTATGATAACTGGTTAATACTAAACAATGTTCTAATGACTTGTCAATGTGTATGCTAAAAATGATTTAAATGATAATATGATATGACTCAAAGAAATGTTAAACCATGATGAAGTGAATAAAGTATAATGTAATACTTTGCTTTTGTAACTCTTGTATGTTGATATTGAATATAATCCAAATAAACACATTGTGTATACTTTGCTAAAATAATGAAAGGAGAATTTCTTTACAATACTGTGTTATTGTAATTTGTTTGTACTCACATTGATATGACTTAATGAATATAACAATAATGATTCAAGGATGTGTTTAATTAATGTGATTGAAGGAGATTTTTGAAAAATATTTTGTTACAATGACTTATTTGTGTCTATATTGGAAATAATCAGATGAATGTAATTCTGATACTGAATATGATGATTAATGAGAAACTAGATGAATTTAGGAGAGAATAGGATAACAGATAATTCTTACAATTTGTGTATGTTAATATTAATTTAACTCACTAATGTACATTGTATGTATTTTGATAAACTTAAATGAATTTTATTCATTTAAAGAATTTTATGAAAGGAGAACAGCCAGTGGTTAATAGTAGTACGATTCAACTCTAATTAAAACTAGTCACTTTCCAAATTCTAAATTCTTTAACGCCAAGTACTCGGTTAACCACACAATGGCACAATATATCAGTTTAAGGTGTTGGTCAGCCTTGACAACAGAGTCTAAAGACAACAGCTTAAAGTGATCTGTAGCATGGCAAACCCATTTACCTAAGTCATGTTATAGACACCAATAGATTAATAATTTTGAAACATAATATTATAAAAGTAGATTGAGACCTTGTAAATATGTTATGATAATTTTGTTAGTAAACTGTTGTACTAACATTGGTGTAGACAATGAGTGATAGAAATCACAATTTAATATGATTATAATGTAATGACAATGTAATATATTGCAAATAAATTTTATTTTGTCATTGATGCAAATAATAAGTGATGGAATTTAAAAAGTTTAACATGAGTAAAACATAATTGAAAATATGAGTAATTAATTTTATGTCAACAATGAACAACCAATAATGAGTTATTAAAAAATTTTCAAACTTAATAATGATAACTAACTTTGCATATATCAATTTGAAATATGTCAAAGCAACATTAGTAGATGTATGAATAATTAAATTTTTGTACACAAGTAATATGTGTGTATACACAAGTAAGAATAGACAATATGAAAGATGATTAAATATGAGTATGTTTAAATATTTGTAAACAATTTTTTACTTCAATTAATTGCTGATGCAATTAAAAACAGGCTATTACTGTAATTAACAGCCTGTGATTGAATTGAGTTATATGTATCATTTATTACAAAAGTTAATCAAAGTAGTCATGTGAATAAAAAGACTTTGTGCCGAAACAAACTTTCAGTGAAACTAGTGACAACTAGAAACATTTTGTGAAACATGGACACGAATGAACACAAGTAACATTGTGGACGGTGCTGTGCTGCAGACGGGGGGTCAGGACATCGACGCGCCAGGCAAACACGTGATACGGTGGAGCTGTCAGTCCAGGAACGCACCAGGTGGTGGTGACTCATCCCATTGACACGGCTCTACAACACTCCCATACACTAGGACAGCGACACATGCTCGAGAACAACAACTTGTACATCAACCAGTTGGCCACATAAGACAATCTTTGTTCTGCTATTTATAGTCTCTCGAGACCCATAGACTTGTGAATCAGATATTCACTGAACTTAATTGTAGTGTTCAAATATTTGAAACCTAAAATGATCATAAGTGCAAACCAGTGTAAAACTTTTCACGTGGACCGTTTCCAGTTTTATAAAAGTGAGTGACTGTTTTTAAGCTTTTGTCAAAATAAGCAATAACTTCTGAAGAAAACCAATACTCTACAGGAACACTTACAATGTTCCAGAACCCTGGCCCATACTTGAACACTATGGTGTTGTAAATGAACTATCCCAAAGTACGTGCAGTGACATCAGACCCACTGGCGTAACAACAACTTGACAACATGTCCCAAAATAATAAATAAAAATAAAATATGATATAAATGTGTATGAAAAGATAATAGTAATGAATAGATAATATGTAACAAATAAATAATAAAACAAAAATATAAATGATTTATAAATAATAAATTTGTAACAATGAAAAGATGACAATTGTATTCAACAGTAATTTTCTAATATGCATCAACAAATATGTAGGAATGGATATTAATTCAAACAATAATGTAACTTCCTTGAAATAATTAAAATGTTTTTTATGATGAGCTAATAAATAATAATAATAACTTGCATCAATGACAAAGAATTATGTAATGTATCTGTTGATTAGTAAACAATGTATAATACAAACTATTCTTGTATTAACATAGGATTTGATAACTTATTGTTGTTAATCAATACTTGTATATAATTTGATGATATGTGTACTATGTATTTCTTATACACAAGGTATCGTTTTGTTTGATAACTTTGATCCAGGACTAGTGAATTCCATTCCAAGTAGACAGTAGGTATGATATGATGACTTATTGAGTTAAACTACAATGATGTATTAATACAAGAATGTATTAAGTGATTTAATAATTAATTAATAATTATGAATGTACTTGAAAATTATTCATAATTGATAAATGACTTGAAAATGTAAAAACTTGTTAATGTGTAATGAATGAAAATTCATTTACAAATGTAAAGATTTGTTTAAGATGTGATGTTTTATTGGAGAATGTTAAAGATTGTATAATGGTTTGAGAATATATTTGAAAATTTGATGATTGTTTAAGGACGGAGAATTTACTTGTAAAAAAAAAAAAAATAAATAAAAGATGGATTAAGGATTGAAATAGGGTATAGTAATCAAAGAAGGGTAAATGGATTGATAATAGGTTACGGAATTTAAAAACGGATAAAGGAATGAAACAGGATTTTAGCAATGAAAGAAGGGTTAATGGAATGAAAAAAGATATAGGAACTTAAAAATGGGAAATGGATTGATAACAGGTTACAGCATTTAAAGATGGGTAATGGATTGATTATGGATATCAGTAATTAAAGACGGTTAATGGGATGAAACATGATTTTAGAGTTCAAAGATGGTTTAAAAGGTTGACAACGGGATTAAGTATCTAAAAGATGGTTTAATGGTTTGATTATGGATATTTGCATTTAAAGACGGATTAAAGGATTGATGTCGAAGTTGAGAATTTAAAAATGGTTAAAAGAGTTGAGAATTTATTTGAAATATATGACAGGGTATTGAAAAATGATTGACAAATTAATATAGGATGTTGATGAAATACTTAAATAAATAAATGATGATTCATTTATGAATTGATGAACTATATAACATGTTATAGTGATGAATAGTCATATGATTTTAATGATGATGTTGAGATATGATAACTGTAAGTAAGTGAATGATTAATTAATTTTGAAATGTAACCTAGTAACTGATGACTTATATTTTGTTGATTTTGATATATGACTTGTGTATTTTGATGGATGATTTCATATTGTGAAATGAGTCATTGATTTTAAATAAGAACTTGTATAATTTTTGATGATGTAGTGATCTTAGTTGTATAATTTTTGAAATGGTATTTAGCAAATGAGATAATTTGTCAATGAATACTAATCAATTAATGATTAAAAAGAAATCATAATTTAATGATTAATTAATTTTGATAAATACTTGTATAGAACTTAAAGATGTATTAATTGTTGATGTATGAATTTCAGTATGTAATGTATAATTTTGTTTGATAATTTTTAATCCAAGACTGATGGATTTTTGATTGACTACTTGTAATAATTAAAAATATATTAACTTTTCATGAACAATTATGTACGATGAAATGAGTTGTTAAACTTTTGACTTATAAATTATAGAATTGTTAGTTAACAATTTTGATTTATTGGATCATTGTTTAATAAATGTAACTTTTGAATTATTGATTTTTATTGATAACTGTGTAGGATGTGATGAATTTTTTGAATTTTTTAATCATAAGTGACTAATTTGTAATTGATAATTTTATGATTTATTGAATTGTAATTGATTAATTTGTATTAATGATTTAATGGACTTATTTTGATAAATATGGATTCTTAAATGTTGATAAGGAGATAATGATGTATTGCCATAGAATATGTAATCTGATATTGAATTATAGAATAGTTAATAGACTTAATTTACTAGATATAATAAATATTGTAAAAATGAAACTTATCTGAGGAACAACCGACAATTTGGTGAATCGTATTTAAAATCAAGATTTTTTGACTCGCGTTACACACACATCGCAAAAAATCGGGGGGTACTGTAACAGGTCCACCAAATTGATAGGCAAATTAATTAATTTAGATAAATAATAAATTATTATATAGAAGAAAAGGAATATATTTAATCAAAATAGATGGAGAAGTTTCAAATCATATTAGAGAATTGTCGTGTGGAAAATAACCGTGGGACAGACGAGGCCCCAGAAATAAGTCGTAGTAAACAAAACTCTTTGTTCAAAACAGGATGGGTGGGCCGGTTCCGAGAATTGCAATCGTAAACATGTAAGCATATTTGAGGGACAAGCTACATCACGTCGGTTGGTTATTTTCCATTAAACCCCACCATGTCACAAGTGACTGATGTGCAGTAAAAGAACTCAGATGACGAGTTCTGAAACGAACCAATCAGAACGGGACATATGATTCCAAATTTGCCCGTAGGCCGCAGCAGCTGTCAAAACAGCTACATCGTGATATACCCAGAAGGGTCATAGTCGCGTACCCAAAGGAAAAAAGGCGGGAATCCGACTTCAACGGTTGAAGAACGTTCCTCGCCCCAGTTTGCAAATAGTTGGAGATCGACGAGGATCGTCTTCCACAGACATCACCGGCATCGGGCTACGTTTCCGGGAAAATGTGGTGAAACACTTGTGCGTTTTAAATGTACTAACTAAAAGTTGTGGCTATGAATTAAAGTTGATATTACTTTGAATTTCCGTTTCGTTGAGTATACGATAGGACACGAGATGGACCCCATCATCATCCATAGTGATTACTCAGATAAGTTGTTAGAATAAATTATTGATTAGAAAAAAGTTAACAATGATTTTGTAAATCAAACTTAAATGATTCATTTGACTTAAAAGAAAATATCTAGTTTTAGATAATACAATTTTCAATCCTATTTTATTGTACTGCAAATACCAGTTGAATAACGTAATGATTTTGAATAATGTAAAATAAACATAAATTTTGTAAAGTAACATTTGTTTTAATGTACTACTTAGTTCCACCAATTTACCTATTTTAAACGACCCTGAGAGACAAATAAGAGAACTCACAAAATCATTCAATTTGAATAATGCTGAGTAAATTGACAATGCATTTAAATCAAAGTAACTCATAAATAAAGACGAGTTCAACAGAGTTAGCTCGACAAAGTGAAGCTTTATTGTTGCAGATTTAATTACTAATATTTGTTGTTGCAAATTTACTTAATTATTACAGATTTAACAAAGAGAGTTCTACAAGCTATATCCCATAGCTATCTAAAGAAATAATCATATTTGGCATGTAAAATATGTAGCTAAGTCTCATTAGCTATCTTAAGAAATAATTATATTTGGAACTTAAAACTTGGAGCTATGTCTCATAGCTAACTAAAGAAATAAGCACATTTAGCACGGAAAACATGGGGCTGTGTCTCATTTCTGTGTAAGGAAATAAGCACATTTGGCACATAAAACATGAGCTATGTCTCATAGCTATCTGAAGAAATAAGCTACGCAATAAGCGCTATTATGATTGTTTCTGTTTGGTTTTAGGTTATTAAATTTTGTAATTTATTCATTTACAATTTTTTAAGGATAGGCCCTACACAAAATGTTGCTTTTTACAAAAAGAGGTTTGAGTTTAGCTGATACCTTAAGCATTTGTATGAAAAGGTTGTAATAACGTTTTCCAATAACAAGTGTGTAACAACGTTGAATTGCAATAATTTAAACGCAGTTACTTTACGTTCGTGTTTTGTTATGGAAATATTTAAGTGTATTTTTAAAACAAATGTATTACAAGATACGTCCACGTTCCATGTAACAAATCTTTCTACTAATCAATAAATTGTCTTTTTGTTAGTTGAATTTATTTTTTCAAACCTTGTATTCCAGTTATTTCAGTCCCAGTAGCAATAAAATAAAACATGAGGAGTTTCATTAACACATTTAATAGTAGTTGCGATATTAATGACTTAATTGCGTGCTTCTTTTTACTTCAATATATTTATAATTGCCATACAATTTAAAAAAAATTTAAGTGTTTAGATTATTTTGTCCGATTTAAAGAGTATCCTGCCTATAAAATTGCGATATATAAAAATAGAGGTTTTTGTTCATATAACATTCAGAATTTCAATTACTATACAAAATAAACTAAATAATATTAATAAAATTGACTAAATATATCATTTAATTACTTATAATCCTATTAGGTTGCATACTAGGCCTACATACATGCTTTATTTGCTCAAAGTATAAATGATTTCTTGCTAAGATGAATTTTCCCCCAAATTAAAGAGTATATTTTGCTCAAGATTGCCTACAAAAGTGTTCACTCAAGTGAACTACAATACTGCACTACTAAGGTTAATTCGCATGCGTTGGTTTTAAAGTTTGTTGATCGTATTTTAAAAACGAATTAAGATGGCTGCAATTTGGCAAGGATAGTAGAGGTAAAATACCAATTGGAACAACAAGAAATATTATTGTTTTAAGGCTGCAGGAACGGAAAAGGTTTGTCCTTAACATAGAATAAAAGTGCAAAGTGCACCACCAACTGACATACTGAGAAATTTACGAGAGAAAATTAACGTGTGGAGCGATCTCAGGCAGCCGGTTATGGCAGGACCTTGGCAGCCGCAGGTGATAGTAGGATGTTGCCTTGGAGTGTCCTCTAGGTTCCAGGTCAGGGTTGACCTGACGCGACCTTCCCTCACGCGACCTCAGTAGCTAGCTCCACCCGTGCCTAGGTCACTAGGTCATTAACTATCATCCTCTTGAGGTAACTGTGAGCGTCTTCTGACGTGAACACGTGTCCAGGGGGAAGGCCCAATCTTTGAGGACGAGGTCAAACGGTCTGAGAAAGTATCAAAAGGCTAAGTGATCTGATTTAAAAAATTCCTCTCGGTAAAAATTGGAAGTAGTGGAAATTTTCTGTTTAACAAATATAAAATGCCTCATAAGATTAAAATAATCATTGTAAACGAGTGGTTTAGAGTCACCTTATATAGGGTGATCTGTAAATATCAGAAAAAAGTACATAGCGCAAGTCTTAAGCAGAACTAAAACTTTTATTGCAAATTTCAATAAGAAGTTTCCCTACGGAGTGTAGAGATATGAACAATTACGAACTAAATGCCAATCAAATGTTGAGGAGTTTAACTTTGAAACTAGTCATCGGGCAATAATTTTGAAGGAACATTTTCATTCAATTTTTGTTACTGTCATTGAAATAATTCCGAATCCGCTCTAACCGTTTGGGATGTATTCACATTTTCCAAGAAATATTAAACTTCCATTAAAATACACCCACCCCCTTTCCCTCCCACTTAATAACATACACTTCCCTCCCGTCCATACATACACATAAAGTGGTCAAGGCCTTACCACCCACACATAAACATACAGTGGTCAAGGCCCGCTCACTCATTCATACACATACAGTGGTAAAGCCCTTCCACCAATACACATACAGTGGTAAAGGCACTCCTACCCACCCATACACGTATAGTGGCACAGGTCCTCCCACCCAAACACATATAGTGGTAAAGGCACTCCCACCCACCCATACACGTATAGTGGCACAGGTCCTCCCACCCAAACACATACAGTGGTAAAGGCACTGCCACCCACCCATACACGTACAGTGGTAAAGGCACTCCCACCCAACATACACGTACAGTGGTAAAGTCACTCCCACCCACACATACACGTACAGTGGTAAATTACTCCGCCTTAATAAGATCCTCGCACAGATCAATAGTCTACGAGGGATGGACAGAGTAAGGTTAAGAAGGAGGTCGGCCTCTCTTTAAAAAAATGAAATAAAAAAAAGACTCTTTCACCCAGACATACACGTATAGTACGCGCGCTGAAGGTCCAGCCTCCTGGCTGGCCTACTAGTCATATAAAAACATCGACTCTGAGCGAGGCGTTCACTGACAGATCGTAAAGGGTGATTCAGTGGTAATTACATTTTTCGACAAAATTCAAGTTTACCAACATTTTCTGAGAAACTATAGTATGTACCACAAAATTATATAAGACACTTTTTGTGCAAAATTTAATTCTTAATGTGAATATTTTATTTGATGTTCACATTATATTTTGTTTGATAATAATTAAATTATCAGTAAAACAAACCTTTACTCTGCAAACAGGTCAGCGTTTTCAAGTCAGCCATTTTGAAATTTTTCTAGGTTATAAAAAGTGAAAAATCAAATTTCATAGTAGTTTTGATAACAAATTATTAAAAGTAAGTAGTTTATAGGGGTTTAAGTTCTTAAATTATCGAAATAAAGCAATAAGAGACGAAAACCCTAAGGAAATTCTGATTTTTTGAACGAAAAGTTAACGATTTTTTGCGTAGTTATAATCCAAAATACAATAAAATGTTATCTGACCAAAATTGTAGGAAATTTAAAAGTTTTGTAGTACCTATCGTCTTCTTTAACAATAAGACAATTTTTAATCGTTAATTTTGAACCATGACACAACAAGTTTCTTATCCATATAGTTAACATAATTTATAGACCTTTTTTCAATAGATTCTTTTTTTCCTCACCTTTTGTAGAAATTAAGCTTAGCTTTCGATTAGTTTGTTTTTACTGTAATATGATATAATTGATTGATCGATTACTTCTTATTGCCTCACGTTTTATGCTGCATGTTGAAATTCCAAGGTATTTTTCACCAATTATGATTATTCTGGTTTTATATTTGCTTAAATATAATCGCCATATGGCGGAGCATGTGGATTCGAAACTATTAAAATAGCCAATAGCAAGAGTTATGTTGGCCTATCATTTTATAATAAAACAATTTTTTTATTTTTGAGAGCTAAGAATTTATTTATCGTAGGCAAAGTACAATACAATATAAATATTTCAACAGTAAATGGCATATAACATTACCAGTTCGATCCCAACTGGAGAAATTGAGTATAGGAGTCGTCATAGAAATATTACATTAGGCTACAGTAGTTTATTGAAAGTAAACAATGACAGTGTGAAACAATATGACATGAAAGTAAATAAGAAATTAATAATTTCGATGATGAATATAATAGTATATTTCATAACAAGAGTGGAAAGTGGGGTTTTACATGTTCGAGACCATATGTTTGAAGTGCGAGACTTGTCGAGCACTTGGAATGGTCGAGAACATACAAATCACTTTCACTCGAGTTTTGAACGATACTTTTCACTACACTACGGAATAAAAACTCATTTTTGGAATGTTAACTGTTTATTAAATTAGAAACATGTTTTAAAAACAGGTGTTGTTTACTATGGAAAATTTTCGGTTGTAAACAATGTTACTTTCGGTAGTAAACAATAGACAGCTGTTGAAAATATGATGTTTCGCAGGTTGTAAACACATAACGAAAACGGCTGAACTCATGGTAGTGTTGTGAAAAAAATTATAATTGTTGCGTAGGCCTGGACCCTATACGTAAATCTCGTGTTAAACCTGCAATCTACACATATGACTTTAACTACTAACTAGTCTCTAGCTGTGTAGGACAGTGACAGTGTTGCACTAGCTACTCACTTCTTGTCATCTTCACCAACTTCAAGTTCAAGTTGTCTTCCTGGAACAGTCCAAGCGTAGCGCGTCCGTTCTTAGATCAAATACATGGAAATTCGCAGAATAAGGATATACCATCAATCTTGTTCTCAAGCATGCTCTAGAAAGTGGTGAATTTTTATGTTTTGTCAGCTGCAGCAGATGTTTAGCTCCGAACGTGGACGCTGTTTGCTTTTCTGATCTATGATCTATGCTGTTTATCTGTGTTGAATTCCTCTACCTGAGTTCACGTATTTTAATAAAAAAAATATGAACATCGTTAGTTCCAAAGATAAGCTCACAATTAGCTCGTGCAATAGCCTGGTGGACGTTAAGTGATCTTGACCAAAATTGGACGCCCAAGGTCGTCAGGTCTGGAGACATTCATCTGCGTTGAGTTACATCCAAGTAAACTCAGTTGTTTTGCACATTACGGATGAAATTTCTCGCTTCTGGGCTCTGATAGGCTATGGTTGCATGTGCTATGCCAAGAAAATTTCAGAGAGGAACGTCTTTGTTCTCTAATGCATCCTCTACTCTGCTTACCAGTTCGTTTAGATACATTATGCACGATTTATCAGCCTGATAGGCGTGATGATTCCTGCGAACAGGTATCCCCTGCAGGACCCAAGCCCGGATGTATCTTTCTACCAGTCTTTCCACAGTTTTGAGCATAAACGAGAAAAGACTGATTTATCTAAATGCCTCAGCTTGGCTTAATATGATTTGCCTGTCTTAAGGATAGTTGGTTGGTAGCGTAGTTGGCTAAAAAAACTGTTTTTTAAAACTTACTCGCTTTGACACAGTTATTTCGTTTACGTACATCCTGCCTCATACAATATATGTGTCACGCCACCATGGCTAGTGTCTAAGTAAAAGGACGAGTGTCAAACTACATATCGACGTTCTGCCGTACTACTTTAAAACACAGTCGATTGAGACTGCACTTAGATTTAGACGGCAACATTACCTATTAAAATATTCTCAATATTACATATTCAAAGAAATTATTACGTATTTAATACATGAGAAACAATATTAGCCTTATTTGTAAAATAAAAAATGAATCCCTCTGGGCAGAGAATTGTGAACGTTGTATGCTGATTACTGTAATATCTATACTTTTTGTAATTATATTGTAAAAAATGTGTGTTATGGGACGTTCGCTTGTTTTATTAATACGACAATTTCATATATTCATAAAATTCGTTTTTTTTGTATGCAGACAAAAAAATTTTTTATTTATTTATTTTTTGTGCTTGTCCAACAATCGTTAAAAATAACTACTATTTGGATCGCTATAAAGCCGTGTTGGTATACTTGGAAGCACGTGCGACCTAATGTGACTTTCCCTAATGCATTGACTCATCACGACGTCAGAGTCGGCTGATGGCTCATCACGTTTACTGCATCCGTACACTTGTAGAAGGCTGTGGCGCGTGCATTGTGGTTGGGCTTGTACATTACAGTACTAGTGCACATCGAAACATGTTATACAAAACAAGAATACAATGTCAAGCTTGTCTTCGTCCGATCAGCCATTGCTTAGAAAAAGTTGATCTACAAGAACTTTTTTCTAATAAAACAAACCTTTTGAAATTTGAAAAACACATGCTCAATAACATATCCAACTACCTAATAAAGTTTCATTAATATTGAATTACGGTGTTCCGATGGACATGTTTTTAAAGTTTAGATTTTTTTATTTATATTGAAATGCTACATTAAAGACAATATCCAATTACAATCTGCATCGATTAAATTAACAATAATAACACGAGATTCAATAGTGTTCATGCACAACAATATTAATAGTCCCATCAGTCTTGCAAACAGAAAAAAACCTGTGGAAACAGCCAGTTTATAAGGGTGTTTAAGATAGAGAAGGGGGTTTTTGAGATTTGGCGACACTAAAACCCAACCAAACTTCACGTGCCACAGCCTTCTACTACTAGTAGTGTACAGATGCAGAGCATCAGCCGGCTCTGACGTCAACGTGATGAGTCAACGCATTAGTGAAAGTCACATGAGGTCTCACGTGCTTCTAAGTGTACCAAGACGGCTTTCTAGCAATCCCAATAGTAGATATTATTAACAACTTGTTAAACAAACAACAAATTACAAAACAAAAATAAAATAGAACTTCATTATAAAAAAAGAAGATGTTGAAAAGTCTGGTTAGAGGGTTACATTATTAATTTGGTTGGAGGATTAAAACTTTGCAAATATTTTTGGGAGCTGATCACTTGTTTTTTAACATTCTTACTAACTTTGTTCCTTCAATATATGGTGGAAGTTCGATGGGGGACGGCTCACAAGGAGGTAGTAGATATTTTTATATGTAACCATAGGTTGATATACTCATTATTTTAAAGGAATGGTCAAGCAAAAACGAATGCCGCGGACTGCACTTCAAAAGGATCATATATGAAATAATTGTGGCTATTCAAAATGTTTTAAATAAGCCGTAAAATTCAGATAACATTTTTAAAGATGCTGTAATTAGTCTAATTTTACTACATTTAATAGTATATTTCATAAAAAGAGTGGAAAGTGGGGTTTTGCATGTTCGAGACCATATGTTTGAAGGACGAGACTTGTCGAGCACTTCAAATGGTCGAGAACATACAAAACACTTTCACTCGAGTTTTGAACGATACTTTTCACTACACTACGGAATAAAAACAGGTGTTGTTGACTGTGGAAAATTTTCGGTTACTTTCGGTAGTAAACAATAGACAGCTGTTGAAAATATGATGTTTCGCAGGTCGAAAACAACTGAACTCATAGTAGTGTAGTGAAAAAATTTTTTGAGTGGTTCGTAATCATATGATGAACATAAAACCACTTACTATAAATGTTATAGCGTCATGTCTTATTCATAAAATTATCATTTTGGAGCAAGGGACCCAAAAGGTTATCATTTTTCTATTGCAATCAACCAAACTACCCAGAAAAAGATTTATTTAAATTTTTAAATATAATAAAATCAAACTAATTACAGAAATTTAAAGAAAGTTCAATTATATTTTACGGCTTTTAAAAAAATTTCAATAACCTTCCTTTCTTAATGAATTATCCTTTTGAATTACTGTAATTGCGGTTTGCTGCATTATTCTTCGCTTTACCAGCCCTTCAAATTGATGAGTATATCAATTTATTCTCACATTTTAAATTATCTACTAACTCCTCGTGGGCCATTCCACGTTGAGGCAAAAAGTCGTTACAGAGTCATTAAGTACGTTAAAAAAATTAAGTTTACAAAGTTTTAATCCTCTAACCCAATTAATAATGTAAATATTAAACTATCTCCAGACTTTTCAGCATTCCTTACATGTAGACATGTTGTCTCCAATAAATGATTCTATGCCGACCTTGTGTCAGTACTGAGATCAGAATCCATCGCTTACCACCTCCACATCAGTAGTATAGGACAGGTTGAAGAATATTAATATACATTCTGTTCAAGTGATCCGAGCGTTGTCATCTTGTTGAAGAAAGACTACCCTCGAAGTGTGCTGGAGGGGTTGAGTGGCTGTATCTCAGTTTACCCCGTCTTCTCCGAGGTTCGAGTTGTTGAGGAGAGACTACCCTCGAAGTGTACTGCAGGGGTTGTGTGGCTGTATCTCAGTTTACCCCGTCTTCTCGGAGGTTCGAGTTGTTGAGGAGAGACTACATTCGAAGTGTGCTGCAGTGGTTGTGTGGCTGTATCTCAGTTTACCCCGTCTTCTCGGAGGTTCGAGTTGTTGAGGAGAGACTAGATTCGAAGTGTGCTGCAGTGGTTGTGTGGCTGTATCTCAGTTTACCCCGTGTTCTCGGAGGTTCGAGTTGTTGAGGAGAGACTACCTTCGAAGTGTACTGAAGTGATTGTGTGGCTGTATCTCAGTTTACCCCGTGTTCTCGGAGGTTCGAGTTGTTGAGGAGAGACTACCCTCGAAGTGTACTGCAGTGGTTGTGTGACTGTATCTCAGTTTACCCCGTCTTCTCGGAGGTTTTATTTATTATTATTATTTTTTTCATTTATTCATAAGATGCCAATCGTCAAGATATAGGCGAATATGAATCGAGTTGTTGAGGAGAGACTACCCTCTAAATGTACTACAGTGGTTGTGTGGCTGTATCTCAGTTTACCCCGTGTTCTCGGAGGTTCGAGTTGTTGAGGAGATACTACCCTCGAAGTGTACTGCAGTGGTTGTGTGGCTATATCTCAGTTTACCCCGTCTTCTCGGAGGTTCGAGTTGTTGAGGAGAGACTACCCTCGAAGTGTACTGCAGTGGTTGTGTGGCTGTATCTCAGATTACCCCGTCTTCTCGGAGGTTCGAGTTGTTGAGGAGATACTACCCTCGAAGTGTACTGCAGTGGTTGTGTGGCTATATCTCAGTTTACCGCGTCTTCTCGGAGGTTTGAGTTGTTGAGGAGAGACTACCCTCGAAGTGTACTGCAGGGATTGAGTGCTGTATATCAGTTTACGCCGTGTCTTCTCGTTGTTGAGGAGAGACTTCCCTGAAAGTGTGTTATAGGTGTTCAGTGGCTGTATCTTAGTTTACCCCGTGTCTTCTCGGTGGTCCGAGTTGTCGAGGAGAGACTTCCCCGGAAGTGTGTTTTAGGGGTTCAGTGGCTATATCTCAGTTTACTCCGAATTTTCTCGCGGTTTGTCACGCCTTGGTTCGGTATTGGAATGTGGGACTTTGGCATGTAAGTCAGTTGGACTGGTCTCAGCCTATTTTTGGCCTGTCGGTGTCGCCTACTACCAACAGTCAACACCGGCTCTGTAGATAGATGACTCGGCTCCACGGAGCCGACATGCACACATAACGATCACCATTTATACAAACGCAGCTCAGAATAGTTTTGATATTCCTATCCTAGATATGAACCCCTTAATACTTCCCCCGGATGACCAATGCTCCTGAATATAGTTGCTATGCATATATTGTGCTATAATATTTGACAACACACTCTCGCTCTCAGGCAAAAATAATAATAATAATACTTTATTGACATCATTGGATGTATAAAATTGTATAGAGTATAAAAATAGAAATTAATATAAAATATAAATGTAAATAGAATTACAGTTCTTACATAACAAAATGTCTTGTGAAAAAATAATGTTATTTTTAATAACACATATCTAATTGATCTGTTTAAATAAACAAATTAACAATTTCTATTAGGAAATAGATATGTATAATAATTCAGGTACAAGCCCTGCAAATGTATCTTTGTAATACAATAGTTAATGGTATCTAGAATCCATTGAACCCTAGTTACTGTGGCCTCCAATGCAATCTGTCCATACAATTTCGACGTATAATAACCCTAGTTAGTGTGGTGCGGCAGACGGAAGCCTCCAATACAATCTGTCCGTACAATTTGGACATATAATAACCCTAATTAGTGTGACGCGGCAGACGGAAGCCTCCAATACAATCTGTTGGACGTATAATAACCCTAGTTAGTGTGGCGCGGCAGACGGAAGCCTCCAATACAATCTGTCCGTACAATTTGGACGTATAATAACCCTAGTTAGTGTGGCGCGGCAGACGGAAGCCTCCAATACAATCTGTCCGTACAATTTGGACGTATAATAACCCTAGTTAGTGTAGCGTGGCAAACGTAAGCCACCAATACAATATGTCCGTACAATTTGGACGTATAATAACCCTAGTTAGTGTGGCGTGGCAGATGGAAGCCTCCAATACAATCTGTCCGTACAATTTGGACGTATAATAACCCTAGTCATTAGTGTGGCGCGGCAGACGGAAGCCTCCAATACAACCTGTCCGTACAATTTGGACGTATAATAACCCTAGTTAGTGTAGCATGGCAAACGTAAGCCACCAATACAATCTGTCCGTACAATTTGGACGTATAATAACCCTAGTTAGTGTGGCGCGGCAGATGGAAGCCTCCAATACAATCTGTCCGTACAATTTGGACGTATAATAACCCTAGTCATTAGTGTGGCGCGGCAGACGGAAGCCTCCAATACAATCTGTCCGTACAATTTGGACGTATAATAACCCTAGTCATTAGTGTGGCGCGGCAGACGGAAGCCTCCAATACAACCTGTCCGTACAATTTGAACTTATAATAACCCTAGTTAGTGTGGCGCGGCAGACGGAAGCCTCCAATACAATCTGTCCGTACAATTTGGACGTATAATAACCCTAGTTAGTGTAGCGTGGCAAACGTAAGCCACCAATACAATCTGTCCGTACAATTTGGACGTATAATAACCCTAGTTAGTGTGGCGCGGCAGACGGAAGCCTCCAATACAATCTGTCCGTACAATTTGGACGTATAATAACCCTAGTAATTAGTGTGGCGCGGCAGACGGAAGCCTCCAATACAATCTGTCCGTACAATTTGGACGTATAATAACCCTAGTCATTAGTGTGGCGTGGCAGACGGAAGCCTCCAATACAACCTGTCCGTACAATTTGAACGTATAATAAATAACCCTAGTTAGTGTAGCGTGGCAAACGTAAGCCACCAATACAATCTGTCCGTACAATTTGGACGTATAATAACCCTAGTTAGTGTGGCGCGGCATACAGAAGCCACCAATATAATCTGTAGTATTTGTCTAATATTTGGCTAACCGAAAATATTGAATACAGGTGATATACAGTAAGTAAAGTATATTTCTTGACGGGCTCTTTCAACCCAACCACCCATCCAAGTACGTGATTATTGGCTCTTTTTCCTATCCAAGAATAGTATTTCCTCCAGTACGTCATTCTAGATCTCCCTCCAACCAAGTACGTCCTGAATAGCTCCCCCTCCCATCAAGTACGTCATTACTGATCTCCCTCTCACAAAGTACGTTTGAAGTGCTCTCCCTCCCGCCTCAATACGTATTGATGGACTCTCCCCCTCATCCAAGTTCTTTTGACGGGCTCTTTCTCCTACCTAAGTACTTCAAGATAGGCTCTCCCTTCGGCCAAAGTACATCGTGACGAGCTAATCATCCCACTATGCATGGTGGAAGAACACAAGGGTGGGCTCATGCGCAAGTGAATGACGTCAATCAGGTAACTTGGCCGGCACCGTCACCACAGTCAGTGTCCCACTCCACATGCGCGTTTTGTTTTACTGTTGTGGCTTTTTAAAATCGCTTGTACGGGTAAGTTACATATATGCAATGTAATTAAAAAAGTATAAAATCTTGCCGACCAACAATTATAAAGCCACATTAGAATCCCTGATAAAGCTATGGTTCGTTTCGTTTGGTTTCCGTAAGAGCATACATACGAATGTGACACGTAAAAATATGTTCGCCAAGAAAAGGAAATAAAACATATGTTCGCGTTGTAA
>JAQJVL010001052.1:86035-276905 GCA_035578905.1 Stictocephala bisonia
TTAGTTATTTAATTATTATTTTAATATTAATTAACTAACGTATTAAATGTAGGTTTGTTAGTTTATCGTATTGTTAATACCTATATTTTAATGGCAATTGTTGTACGTGTATAACAGAGTTTGGTCTTTTTTAACATAAACCCTACTATTTTTTAACTAAATATTATTGTTATAATGTTACACATTCAGTGATATACAGTTACCAAACTACTGAAGCAAGTTATTTGCCAAATTTATATTTTGTTACTATGGACATCTCTAAATAAGAATAAGAATGTATTTTCCACCAATTTTAACAGAAACAAAATAGTACATGTATTTCTCTAGGAATTACTGTCATCCGTTTCCTGATAAGTGATGACAGCTCAGATTATATCAACTTTATAATAACATTGAACAGTCAGTAAAAAAAAAAAAAAAAACAGATATAATAATTAAGCGGCTCGGCTCGCTGCAGAATAGAACTATCCTACTATAGAACATTCCTTTTCTATAGTAAAAATTACTGATTAGTTATCGTTATACATCTTGAGAAAATAAAAATTCACTATATTACTAACAAAATTATACTCTTTGACTGTTTGGAAAGGTTTTGCTCTTCTAGACTATGCTAAAATAATAATAAAAACTAAAATTTCCTTAAAACCAAAATTACAACAACATTTATTAAGAGACAAAATACATACATACATATATATATATATATATATATATATATATATATATATACATACATACATACATACATACATACATACACACAAGTACTGTACAGCAAAAGAATAAAACAGTGCCTTTCAAATAAAATAATCTACATAAGAATTTATTTAAACTATCATATTTATACATCTAAAACAATGTGATATTGAAATTAAAATAACCACTACTGTAAAACGCTTAAGATTTGGTCTAGATTATTTTGTTGTAGAAGCCAAACCTTCACTTTACATTGAAATATGTTGAAACTTTTACTATTTTTTATTTTTGCATGTAACAAGTTAAACACTAAAAATAAAAATGATGTTCCTAAAAATAAAAATGATTTCCTAAAAATAATTTTATTTACTTTTGGTCTTATAAATAGCCCTAACGAGGTGGCTCTAGTTTTAAAGCTAAATGTGTTCGTATTAATGTTACCACTTCGAATGTAAAACATTTTTATAACTTTAAAAATAAATATATACTGCAAGGGTAGTATTTTAAATCTTCGAAAAAGTGGAATAGAAGGTCCTTGTTTTGATTTAAATTCTATAATTCTGACAAAGTGTTTTTGTGTCAATTCTAAGGGATTTAGTATGACCTTATTGGCACCACCCCACAGCTCAATTCCATAAGACAGTCTTGAATATATCAAAGCAAAATACAAGGCTCTCAGCATATCTTCGCTTACTAAGTTTCTAATAAAATAGAATTTTTCTTATGTTGTTTTTCAGTTGCCTGTGTAGTTGATCTGCGTCGTGCTTCCAAGATAAATTTTCATCCGTGATTAGGCCTAAGTATTTTGTGTGGTCGACTTGTTGAATAGAGGTACAATCACAATCTTTACTATTTATGCATGTATGTGTGTGAATCTGCAATGCTTCATTAAATGAGAATCTTTTTGGCCAAAGTTTATTGTTTTAGTTTTGTCTGCATTTATTACCATATTGTTATTGTTACATAAATTTTTCAGGATACATATATCCTTGTTCATATTATTCCAATTTTGTATCCAGTGTATTGCAAGGCAATGTCATCGGCAAAGGCAGTCACTTTACCATGAAACGGGATGTGAAGTAAATCATTTATGAATACTAAAAATAACGTTGCTGAAAGCACAGAACCTTGTGGTACTCCTTTTAGTATTAATTTCGAGTCACTGACAACATCTTTTATTTTAACTTGTTGAGTTCTGTTTTTCAGAAAACTGTCAAACCATCTTAGAGCTAGACCTCTAATTCTTAAGTTGAAGTTTATCCAGCAATATATCATGTTCTACTAAATCAAAAGCTTTACAAAAATCAATAAAAATTCCAGATGCTTTTTTGTTGTTATTAATACTATTATAAATGTCCGTCATAAATTGTTCTATGGACGTTTCTGTACTTCTACCCTTTGTAAATCCAAATTGGTGTGGTGAAAAAAAATTTAGTTTTATTGTAAAAATTTATCATTCTGTTTCTCATGCATCTCTCAAAAATCTTAGCTAGTATTGATGATAGTGCAATAGGCATATAATTATTTAATAAGTATCTTTTACTTCTTTTAAATATAGGGACAACAATAGCTTGTTTAAGTTTCGTAGGGAACTTTCCCTCTTTGAAACTAATATTCACGATATCAGCTAGAACTTGGCTAATTTGAGGCTGGATTTGTTTCAATAGCTGTACAGTTATTGCGTCATATCCCGTGGATTTTTTATGTTTTAATGCTTCAATAATAAAAGATATTTCATCCGCAGTGACGGGAGTTAGAAACAATGAGCATTGTTGGTGCGAGCAGTAAGACAAGGCGGGACGTGGGCCAGGAGGCCCAGTTGCGTATTCTAGTGGTGCCGATACAAAGTAATCATTAAACAGGTTTGCATACTACAGTATAGCAATTAATTACTATCACACTTAAATTATAAAAATATCCACTATTATGTAGAGACATAAGGTAATTTTAATACCTTTCTTTTCAATACATTTTTTCATAGAAGCGCTTTGCATTAAACCCCCTTTAATTATTTAACGTTGATTCCGTTAAAGATTTTTGAATATCCGTTTCTTATTTTACGTGACCTAAATTTGGGTACATCCTGTATTTAAATACGTCAAAAGTGTTATTGCGATAACCTTGACCTTTCGTCAAGCTGCCCAGCCTCATGAGATTTAATACCCCACCTAATTTTACATCATATTTAATTACGTTTCCAATTTTACTTTTTTTCTAATTAATCGCGTAAATTGCATATTGAATTTTTAAAATATGTTATGTTTGAATTGGTTATTTAATATTTAATCTTACATAAAATAATCTTACTTGAGAACTGTATAGTTATGTTTAAGTATAATTGGCACAATACTGGACATAAGAATATGTATTTATTGTATTTGCCAGTGGCCTTGACCAGAGGGTTCCGATATTATCCCCGCGGATGGATTTAGTCCTTGCACGCAGCAGGTGGTGGTTCAGAAGTCACCCTTAAGCCTTTGATCTTCAGGTTGAGACCCATCCCCCACCAAACTAAGGAAGTCGTGCCGTACCGGAGGATGGCTCAAAACCAGACAAGTTATCACGGGCGGCAGGCACCTGGAGGGTTAAATCCCAACTCGGCAGCTGAGCGGAAAAAGCTATTTATTGCAAAAATATATGAAACAAATATTAAAAATCGGGCAGAAGGTCACAATATCAAAACTATACTCAAAATAAACAACAAATACAATATGAAGCAAATAATAAATAATAATATACATAAATATATTAAAGAAATGAATGATAAAAAATAACATTGAGCACATGGCCTCGCACCTAGGTTAACCATCATCTAGACAAAGGACACAAACAATCTAACAACATACTGAATGTGGCAAAAAGTATATAATTGTGCAAAATGATTAGATACTTGGGATGATTAGATATTTGGAAAATAACAAAATTGAACAACTTACGTTAAAAAGGTTCTTAGCCGTGCGTGTTAAACTCCACTGCTATGACGGAAACTATAGTCTGATTTTCGAAGGAAGCTAGCTGGCGGCACGGCCGAGCGCTGGTCGCTTGAAACTACTAAAATGGCAATTAAAACATTAAAACAAAGATTTTAGAGTGAAGCTAATTGCAGACTGTTACCCTAATAATTTCTTTAGAATGCTTTGGTATTCATGCACGTAAAACTGTTTCAATTTTAATTTTATATTGTGTTTGTGATTTACTATAAGCATTTATTATATTGTAAAAAAGACGTTTTCCATTTAATATCAAGCATTACTCGACTTTAACTCACTATATTTAAAAAATTAATAATAATTTGAATCGTTCATTTTCAGGGATTGTTAACCATATGTTTATTAGCATATATTCAGAATTATAAGCTCTTACTCCCTTTATTTAACGAGTAATTAATTTTATCCTAAATAAGTTCCAACTCAGTTGATAAGTGGCGTAGAACAATCTCAAAAAGTTCGAAATTTAAAAAAATATTAATACATGAGTTCTTAAACACAATTATTTAACTGAAAATTGTTGGTTAAACAATGTTTTATTTTGCTTACTGCGCTAGGCAGTCTGGCTGGCCAAAGTACAGTAACAGGCACATAAAAGGTGACCCAGATCGAATTGCCAACATAATTAGAAACAATTAAAGATCTATTACGAATTATATGAAGCAAAATATTGTACTATCGTTACATTAAATTAATGAATATCATATGGTAAGCTTACAAATGCATCTAACCTATTCGTTCTAATTTGTCCACTCATTTTGTTACTATCCTACATAAAAATATTTATTATTATAAAAATAATTAAACTTACCCTTATTAGTATTCTTGCAAAGAAGTTCTTTGCAGCCTAAGTTCTTGGGACCAATGCGCTCAAAGTCAGATGAATTGCTGTCGCTGTCGCCATCTCCTAAATTAATAATGAGACTTTCGACTCCTTCCTCCATCAAACCTTCGTTGACCCACGCTTCTTCAATGACTTTTTTCGTATATTCCACGACTTTCTTCCAAGAGTGATCTGTGACAGTTTTAATTGCTTCTCCTATGAACCGGTCGACCTCGGATATGGTAAACACTTTGTTGTTATCAGCCACAAACCCTTTTAATTGGACCCAGATCAGTTCTATAGCATTGTAGTGACAGTGATATGGTGGCAATCTAAATACAGTGTGTCCTCTACTCTACAACAATTCATCTACCTAATATTTTCTACAAGTGGGCTTTTGTGTTTTGACAATCTGCAACAGTTTTGGCTTTTTTAAATTGGTATCGCATATAACTTGTTTTCTTTTTAGCCATTCTTCTATTTCTTATTTTTTGCCGTAGGAGCTCTATCAATTTCTTTTGAACGATACTAAGCATTGTCCATAAAAATGATGCTTGGTTCACTGAGGTTTTGAAGCAGGTCGTTGCATATCAAAGAATAAAATCTGTCGTGATTCATGTCTTCGTGATAATCCCCAGTTTTCTTAGATTTTAAAAAAGAAGTGAATTGGAAACAAATGCGTGTGAAGTACCTGCATGCGTTAAAATTAACCTTTCACCTTTTCCTATTGGAATCAGCGTGTTTCCTTTTAATGAATCATCAGTCCATCCTAGCTTATGGCAATGACCTGCGTTCACCCAAGTTTCATCCAACCACATGATTTATCAAAGTTCACACCTTTTATTTCACGAAGAAATCTACACCTAGCAGCAACTACGTCACCTCTTTCCATTATAACTTTTCTCCACTGAATCCCCCTTTAAGAAGAAAGGCTCCATTTAAACACTCCACAATCTTCTAATGATACCTTTAGTGGTCTTAGATTGAGATATTCCCTTTTGAAATATTCGTGAATGTGTCTCCTAATTGCGTATTCTTCAAACACATCCAATTAATTTAGTTAGATAGTATTCCCGCTGTCTTCTTTTTACCGGGGTTTCAAGAAGTGATTGTTCGTTCATTGAGTTGTTAAGTTCTCTTTTTGCCTTACACATCCTCATAACTGAACACGAATGAATGTTCAAAGCATCCTCAGTCCGCTGCACTACCTTGCTCACTGGAAGAAGGGGCCCATTGTTTTTCAAATTCAAATTCTTTATTGTGTAGCATGACAATGTTATAGTTGTATTACACTCGTCATTAAATAAGTCTACCTTAAATTTAAAGATTGTACAAGAAACTTAATAAATGTACGGTAACAAAAAATATAAACTTCTCCCAGAGCTATACAAAACAAACAAAATCTGTGTAGACTATTACACTTTTATGCTACGTATCCGATAAATACTCAACAACAGAGTAAAAAGCTTTTATTAAAAGGTGATTACGGTGTAATTTTTTGAATCTGATCGGGTTATTTTCTTTTCCATTTCAAAATACTCTCTAACACAACAAACCTTTTCTCTGACCTGTCTTTTCATCCTTAGATCTCTGCCAGTAGACCTTCTTTTGACCGGAGTCTTGGTTCGAGGCCTTCCTCTTGATCTGCTAGGACCGAGCATTGAATCTTGATTCATAACAAAAAAGCCTTCACTTAATAATAGACTTACTAATTTAATAAAAATGACTGTTATAAAAACACAATAACTATTGGTATACGCCACTATGGCAAAACTTATAATACGAACGTCACTAGCACACGAACGAGCACAATGACACGCACACTTCTCTCAGCCAAACAAAACTGCCAACTGAGAGATGGAGGGTAAGCGAGGATGTACTACAAAGTGTTAGAAATGGACACTCATAAATAATCATAATCATAAATATGTCAATCAATAAGTGCAGCCCTTTGGTGGATTGATTGATTGATATATTTATTATATATTGATTATTATTATATATATATTATTATTATAATATTATATATTATAATCAATATTTATTATTTTATATATACAGTATATAGTTTATAATATATATTATATATGATATATTTATTATATAGCAATCAAGATTATTGATTATACTTAAATACTATTTTTTTAAGTAAGTAAAAAGAATAGTTTACTTATTTTAAAAAATAAATAAACTATTCTTCTTTACTTCTGAGAAGAACGATAGTTTGTGACGCTCGGACAAAATATGTCCAGTAGGAAACAGACTGTACTTTACCGATCGATAGCCGCTCTCCTCACACTGAGTCTACACTCCCTCGTACAAATCCTTATTATATTGGTCATAAATTACCCATATGATCTATATACAATCAAGTTTCATATTAAATTCAAATTCAAATTACAGTATAATATGCTATTGCACTTTAATATGCTAAAAGTTCTCATACTTTCAAAAATAAAAAGTTTTTTAGACTAGAAATAAATAAATAACAAAGCTTTAGGAATAAATTAATTAGTCATTTCATGTTACTATTAGAAATCTCAAATGTTGGATATCAAGAATTAAGAATGTTTTATTGTCGTAAAACTATTTACATAGCATGGACAATCGTCAAAATATTAGGAATAGCCTATAACAATGCTGTGAATGTGATAAAATAAACTACATTCTCTTACTAAACACCTCTTTTCAGAAAAAAACTCCTGGACACTGTAGTACTCTTTTTTTATCAAATATGACTTTAATCTGCCTTTAAACTTATCAACCTCAATTTCACATCTTAAATCAGAAGGCAAGGCGTTAAAAAGTTTTATTATATTAAGGTATGGCTGTTTTTCAAAAAAGGCTGTGTTATGCTGAGGTATTGTTAAAGTGGAGGAAGCATGTCTAAGATTATGGCGATTGTTGTTACGGAAGTTAAATAAATATTTATTTTGTATAAAAAAAGTCAATGACTGGTAAATGTACAAACCAAAAAAAGTGAGTAAATTATTACCTGAAAAAAACACCTCTACACGTATCAGTCATCCTCAATCCAAAAACCTTGAGGATATATGCTAATAAACATTTGGTTAACAATCCTTGAAAAACAATTGTTAAAATCATTATTACTTTTTTTAATATCACGAGTTGAAGTCGAGTAACCTTTGATTTTATTTATTTATTTTTTTTTTTTGTAAATATATAAATACTATATAAATCAAAATATATTTTGATTTATATAGTAAACCATATTTTTCACTATATAAATGTTTATAGTATATCATAAACACAATATAAAATTAAAATTGAAACAATTTTACGTGCACAATACCAAATCATTCTAAAAAATTACCAGGGAAGAATTAGTTTCGCTCTAACAGTTTTGTTTTGATGTTGTGATTGCGATTTTAGTAGTTCCGTGCCGCCAACTAGCTTCTTTCGAAAATCAGAATATAACCAAAAACCCAGGCAAACCGTCGAACCGAAAACTGGAACTACGGAAAAGCCTGAGCCAACGGCCACGAAAGTAACAAGTGGACAGCGTAAGAGTGATCTCAGGCAGCCTGGCAAACTAAAACGTAGAGTAACAAAAATGTACCGGTCAAAAGTCCCGGTACAACGTTAAGTTTTAGAGAGGGTTTAGCCCTAACTTGGCCTGGTAAAATAAGACCAACTTTAACTTAATAACACATTTATTTAGAAAAAAGCTCTAATTATTTTTCCTTTCGAAATTTTTTTCTGTAGTTTCTGTTTGCACTTATTGGAATTTCAATAATCTTTCGTAAATTCGAATAGCTGCTGTTTATTGGTTTGGTTAAGCTCAATTCAGGAAAATTATTTTTCAAAAACTAAACGTCTCGTGAATATATTGACGTTTATCTAGTTATAAACATGTCCTTACTACAGAACCTCAGAAAATTGTTATTTTCAATCATTTCTGTAATGAAAACTGCAATAAAGTTACCAAACATTGAGACAGTGTAAGGTGTAACCAAACTTCATGGCTGTCTCATTATGGTGGCAGGGTTGTTCTGCTGTGTAATGACACCCAGCCTGGGGCTCTCAGGTTTTCTCTCAACAAATTCCAACATTTGAGTTTAACACAACCCGTGATCTACTAACGTACAGTTATTATCATCATCATCGATTATTCTTTCCATGTTAGTGATATTCCTAACATCAATTATTAACTGTTTGAAGTGAAATAGTTCAGAACCCTTCAGAAAATGTACGGATCTTCAAGAATTAATTAATTTTACTAATTAAAGCCGGAAAATTATTATGTTATTCAATAAATAAATACCTATTTACTAAACGTAACCTAAATATTTCCATGCATTGTAGAATTGCAGTCTTAGTGAGTGTATGTACCTTGTTTTAACAAAATCGCTTTTTAGTAAATTTAACGGGAGTATTATGTTTTTACTAATGTAACCCGTATTACTAATGCGCATAGTTTTTTACGGCTCCTTTCGCTAAATGGAACAGTCCTTGAATTCTTATAACACTTTTACGTAGTGTTGTAACCCAGCTACTTGGGTTTTAAGCGTTGTTGATATTGTAGGTGATAGGCTTTGTTCTCAGTCCTCTAAACACAATATGGCGTCCACTCAGTGGTTACCATCGACGTGGACACTAATTCATAAATAACATATTTGATTTAATGTTCAATATACATTGCATTGCATTAGTCAGTTGTTTAGTTCCTACATTAAAATTTACAAACATACATTCATTACATTTACAAATGTATTCAAACTTATAAAACATAAACCATGCACGCAATTCCTTTCATTCAAATTATTCACTTCAGCACAAACGTTTTTTGACCAACTACGAGGTCTCTCACTCGTATGCCCAAAATTCGTCTGTGCTGTATAACGCCGCCGATATGAAGATTTAAAAAGAACTTTAAATGGCTTCAGTGATGGGAAATGTTTGATAATTTTGAAATTTGTTGTCAAAACGAGCGCCAAGCCTATGGTGGTAAACGTTAGGAAACTGCGATCCAGTGCCTTTCTGTCCTGTAGATAGCCCTGCTTCTACTTGCATGATTGTGTACTTCACTATCTTTTATATGATCACATTTTGACTTGGAAAAAAACGAGTTTCCAAAATGTGGAGACATGGTAGAATCAACAAGTTCAGGGTTTTTAATCCTACTTTGCACGACTCTCTCCACTAGAGCTTGGTCATTGTTCGGACTGCTTTTCTAAGAATAAAAAGTCTGCAAATTCTTAGATTTGAGCAGCCACATCACAGCGCCAGTCCTTGTATCCCCAATATACAAATCTATAACATGCCTTCATCAGTATCTGAACAGGGAAATATGTACAAAGTTGCCTCAAAACGTCAATTTCACAGTATACTTTGGAGCGTATACTATCTACTTGGCAATACCAAGTCAACCCTTTCACCGAGGTGAATTCCAAGGAATTTAGCCGAGTATATGATCTCAATATCAACCAGCATTACTGTTATAAACTATAATCTGGTGTGGTTTTGCGCAAAGAAAATTGGATAAACAATGTTTTGCTTGCATTTGTTTTGAGATTGAGTTCAATGAAATAGTAGTCTTTTCCAGCTCATCGCCTGAATTTGAGTCGAAACAGAGAGTCATGTCATCAGCGTAATGTACGACCTACTGAAGAACATCATTTACGTTAACCAGAAAAGAACAGAAAACGAATTATGGATCCTTGAAGGATACCATAAATCAGCCCCCCATTCTCTGTCCTTATCCCAACAAACTGTAATCTGTCCCTGAGATATACTTTTATCCACATGAGTGGACAGCCTCTCATGCCACAATTGGTTAGTTCGTGAATGAGAGTGACGTAATTAATACAGTCTAACGCCTTCGATAAGTTGATTAATTCACTCAATGCAAAGTTACGACTCTCAATTGCTTCATTCACCATATCAACCAGACAAACGGCTGCAACTGTTGTAGATTTTGAACTTAGGATTCCAAATTTGTAATTGATGGTAAATTATGTTTGGCCAGAAAATCCACGGTCCGAATTAGAAACAATTTTTCAAATACTTTGCAGAAAACTGGTAAAATTTAGATCGGATGGTATTTTTTATGGAAAAGGGAACGCCCTTTTTAAAAGTTGGAGTGACTTGCTTTTTGAATGAGGTAGGAGAAGAGTAAATGAAAGGAGGTATCCAACAAAAATTTTTAATACAGAATTTTGGGATTTGCCTACGAATAGAACTAGGTATAAGGCTTGTCGGTTAGCCGAAATCAGTCCAAAACTACGTAGTTCAGATTCCTCACTAAGGTCTAAGTCCTATGTTTGATTTAACTATTGGGTTATTGATAAATTGTTTTTTCTAAGGAACAGTCGTTCCTAATTTGTAAGAACGACTGCACCCGTTTATCTAAACAAATCACACTCATTCACTGCCCATAGTCACCCACATGGAGATATAATAAAATCAAATACTTTTCTCACTTAGAGAGACGTATCGATAAATATTCAAACAACTTCTAACACGCGTCGTGGCATAAATGGAAAGAAAGGGCCGGGTGATGTTTAGCTGTAACTAGTTGAGACGTATATAAACATGCTACGGTAGCCAAGAAGTGAGTGCCTTCAAATCCTCTGCCGCAATTAGTATTCAGACTGTACATTGCGTCCAGCGCCTGAACGAAAATATCAGTTTATTTACATAGCATTAATTTGTAAGTACTATAAATTCGTTTAAATACTGTTCTCTCGTTACTAAAATATTAGTCATTGCTGTAAAATGAATTCTATGAATTATGGGTATAATCTTAAAGGTAATGTTTCAGAAAATAATTAAAATACTAATAATGCAAAAAGAGTAGAATTAATAATACTTAATCGCTGACTGAGCCTTCTTCCCACACGTGGAATGGATGCGAATTCGCTTAGCTTGATTACTTTCCTGCTAGGGCCGTACTTTCCTTATTTACATAGACTGTTTAAACAGTTTTGATGTGTGTCAATTAACTTAGCCATCTGACCTGTATATGACTACTGTATAGATAGTCTCTGATCCTTGGTAATAAAAACCCGAGCTACACAAATACTTAAATAAAATTAACACACAATAATCGTGATTTCCGTGCTTTGAATTTAATATTACAAGATAAGTATCTTAATTCTATGTAAAATATTAAAATGTAACACTCCACATAAACAATTAACATAAATCGTAACATTGAACAACTTAAAATGTACAAATAATTATTTGGAAGAACAAACAAAGATGGTACATTTTATAGAGCTGTGACCTCCAGCTCTTAATAATAGAAAACATAGGCGAACATAACTAAAATGTATGCCTTAAAATTTGTTTCCAAGCACTGGATGTAGCGTTTCAAAATAAATTGGTAAAGTAGTGTGTTATTTAAAAATGACAATACATTACAATCAGTTTTAGTACATGGAAAGTAAACTAGGCAAACCTCCAACTTATAGTAGATAGTAGATAAAATACACAAAAACTCAAGGTAAATTGTTAAACAGTAAGCTGGCATATATATATTTATATAAATATGAAATAATAATCACTACATTGATTCTTGAGTACTTGGAGGAATAAGAAAGTGGTAAATATTTATTTAATTATGGACAATGTTTCACAACAGGTTAAAGCCCATTTAAAGCGAAACTACTGTACACAACTAATACCTACATATAACAAACATTATATAACAAAAGAAAAGAAAATTCAAAATTTAACTATACATGTTTTGTATGTTGATAAATACCCAATTAACTTAACTATTAATGTGTAGCTCCCAGTACCGTACACGCATACTAAATCTACTTGATAAAAAAAGAAAAAAATGTTCATTCACTCAAATTAGAGATACATGTGACAATAACATTACTTGATTCACAATATAACTATTAAAATACCATGGGGAGCTATTTTACATACAACATACGTTCGGCAAAACTTTAAGACACGGGGGAAAAAATGTTAAGCCATAATAAATACTGAAAAGAGAGAAAGAAAAGTGTCCAGTGGAAGTATAAGTTGATCGTTAAATTAAATGCCTGGCAAAATGGAGAACTAACCACTCGAAACACATTTAGTGTGACCTCTGCTCCATTATTGAATGTGACCTCCGCTTCCTTTTTATTTTTGGTTATATTAAACTATTATTTTATGTATTGATAGCCTACTTTTGGGGGACCTCACGCTTGAGCTTGGTAAACATTCATAAATCTAAGCTTAGTTCGAGATGAACTCAAAATAAAGGCCCTTTTTTATTTAACAGTTTGGTAGAACTCTGCTCTCAATGGCTGTCTATGGAAACATTGCATAGTGGTGTATATATTGGTAGAAGTCTGCTCTCAATGACTGTCTATGGAAACATTGCATAGTGGTGTATATTGGTAGAAGTCTGCTCTCAATGACTGTCTATGGAAACATTGCATAGTGGTGGACATTGGTAGAAGTCTGCTCTCAATGGCTGTCTATGGAAACATTGCATGGTGGTGGACATTGGTAGAAGTCTGCTCTCAATGGCTGTCTATGGAAACATTGCATAGTGGTGGACATTGGTAGAAGTCTGCTCTCAATGGCTGTCTATGGAAACATTGCATAGTGGTGGACATTGGTAGAAGTCTGCTCTCAATGGCTGTCTATGGAAACATTGCATAGTGGTGGACATTGGTAGAAGTCTGCTCTCAATGGCTGTCTATGGAAACATTGCATAGTGGTGGACATTGGTAGAAGTCTATTCTCAATGACTGTCTATGGAAACATTGCATAGTGGTGGACATTGGTAGAAATCTATTCTCAATGACTGTCTATGGAAACATTGCATAGTGGTGGACATTGGTAGAAGTCTATTCTCAATGGCTGTCTATGGAAACATTGCATAGTGGTGGACATTGGTAGAAGTCTATTCTCAATGGCTGTCTATGGAAACATTGCATAGTGATGGACATTGGTAGAAGTCTGCTCTCAATGGCTGTCTATGGAAACATTGCATAGTGGTGGACATTGGTAGAGGTCTGCTCTCAATGGCTGTCTATGGAAACATTGCATAGTGGTGGACATTGGTAGAAGTCTGCTCTCAATGGCTGTCTATGGAAACATTGCATAGTGGTGGACATTGGTAGAAGTCTATTCTCAATGACTGTCTATGGAAACATTGCATAGTGGTGGACATTGGTAGAAGTCTATTCTCAATGACTGTCTATGGAAACATTGCATAGTGGTGGACATTGGTAGAAGTCTATTCTCAATGACTGTCTATGGAAACATTGCATAGTGGTGGACATTGGTAGAAGTCTATTCTCAATGACTGTCTATGGGAACATTGCATAGTGGGGGACATTGGTAGAAGTCTATTCTCAATTACTGTCTATGGAAACATTGCATAGTGGTGGACATTGGTAGAAGTCTATTCTCAATTACTGTCTATGGAAACATTGCATAGTGGTGGACATTGGTAGAAGTCTATTCTCAATGGCTGTCTATGGAAACATTGCATAGTGGTGGACATTGGTAGAAGTCTATTCTCATGGCTGTCTATGGAAACATTGCATAGTGGTGGACATTGGTAGAAGTCTATTCTCAATGGCTGTCTATGGAAACATTGCATAGTGATGGACATTTTTTAGTAATGTTTATTTAAGAATATTTACCCAGTAAGCGGACTTCCAAAGCAAATTACATAAAATAGTAGTTAAAAAACTATTATTATTTTGTTTTTAGTATTAGTTTAATGTAACTAAAATAAAAAATTTAGTTCTCCTGTATTAAATCGTTAAAATTTTGCTTGTCCGTCTCGACACTCAAATGTACCCCGCTATATACCTACATCAATACTGGGTGTTTCACGAAAACTCTGTCAAACTTCGAAAAATGATTATATGGGTCAAAATAATGAGAAAGTTAAGAATATATATATATATATATATATATATATATATATATATATATATATATATATATATATATTTTCAAAAACGCTTCGTTTACCAGATATCCGCCACTTTGTTTATTTCATAAAAAACTTTTATCTCCGAGTTAGCTTGACCGATATTAATGAAACTCACTACGCATGTTAAGATAATAGAGACCTATTATAGAAAAAAATAAGCTTGATCCAATTCCACATTTCAAAGTGGAGGCTATTTTAATTTTTTTAACGGAAATTGCTGGAAAACGGCAAAAAATAAAAAAACATTACTAAGAACAAGTTTATTTGGATTGTTTTATTACTGATATGTCAGAATAAAAAAAAAAAAAAAAAAAAAAATAGAATCGGACAAAAATAACCGAGATACATTGAAACCTTTCAATAAGTAATAACACATTAAGGGTGTTAACAAATCAGAAAACAGGCTTTTTGCTGCCGCTCAACACAAATGTCATTGTGTTTTGGATATTTTTTCTCCGATTATAATTTTTTTAATACTGGAACATTGGTAATAAAATTGTCTATAAAAAACGTGTTCATAGTATTTTTCCGTATCCCCTCAATTTCCGTTTAAAAAGTTAGAATGACCGCCATTTTAAAATTTTAAATTGAATCAAGTTGGATTTTCTTTTTGTAAAATAGGCCTTTATTATCATAACATGCATAGTGAGTTTTACAAATACCTGCTGAGTCAACTCGGCGAAGAAAATTGTTTTGTGAAAAAAAAAAAAATGGTGGATATCTGGTAAATGAAGTGTTTTTTGAAAACATTTTATTCTTGATTTCTCTTTTATTTTGACCTATATAAACATTTCCCAAAGTTTGTCAGGGTTGTCGTAAAACACCCTGTACTGTGATTAGAATTGAAGTTTAATTGGAATGAAATTAACTTTCGTCCAATACTGAGAGTAAATAGGCTGGTAATTGATTAGCTAATGTTACTTGAAGAAAGGAAATCCATTTGGCATATATTTTATTATGAATACGCTATTGCGCAGCGAACTAGTTATACACATTTTAATGAATTCTACATTTTGGTTTATGTAGGCCTACTTTAAAGAGGAAGAATTTGAAATTTCTTAGAAAAGCATTATTTAGATTGGATCATGATATGACCTTAATTACCTAAATTTGTTATGTTTCAATGTTACCTTTACAAAGCTATCATTTTCTATTTTCATATTAACGGTGTGTTTTGTCAATATTGTCTTATACAAATTAGTTTGTAAAAAAAAAAAAAAACACTTTTCTGTTAACTTAAAACCAATTATCGCCCATGGATTTTATCATCGTACGTTTTTTATCATAATTATGAAACAGCCGTTGGCACAAAATTACTGTTAACACTGCAAGTATTTTGTTTATGATAACGTACTCGACCTAGCGATCTGTTCCCCTCTTCCGAGGTCCAAAATCGCACTTATTTTGTCAAAAGTTTTGAGAAAGTGAGAAAAATGTATGAGCTACAAATCTTCAAGTATGAATACGACGTCTTCACTGCGTGAAGATTGACTTCATCAGAATGACTCTCCTTGACAGCTCAGCTATAGTCTCACAGTAAAAACTGAGGATGAATGGACCCCATTACGGTAAGGGTATTCTCGGCGTGAAAATAGTTGTCATACTAACGCATTTTATAACACTTCAAAAAATTTATCGATAACTCCATCAATCTCACAGTAAAAACTAGAGCAGCCAACTCTTAGTACACTGAATAAATAGTATCTTAGTTGGCATATTAAATGTAGATAGAAATAGAAAACAAATTTTACACGATACAAGTGTATCTACATACATGAGTCAGGCATAGCCCTGGCTGACTGTCTGACTCACTCATCACTAATTTTCCAATTTCACATGTAGGTAGAGAGCGGAAATGTTGTACACTGTTTCTTTAGATATTAAATAGGATCATTCAAGTATTTTCATTTTGATAAAATAGTCCTAAGGGGTTGAAATCACCCCTAAAAGATTGTTTTGTTCCATAAGGAAAATATTGGGTTGATTTTATTAAATTATTAACATCTGTTTCGTAAATAAATAAACACTTTTATTTTGTATGTTCCTATTGATGCATTAATCTTCAGTTGTTAAACAAAAACAAATGAAATGAACACGTTTGAAATAGGCTTAGTAATACCATTAGGTATTTATACTAGGTAGCAACGTAATTAGTGTCAGTGAGATACTGTAAATAAATGTAATATTGTGATTTTACGTTATACAGTTAATCTACTATTATTTGTAGTCAAAAGTCACAAGCCGAGGCCGGAGATCGAGGTGTATCGAACGCAGCGAGAGTCGAAGTTGGAGGTGTTTCCCCTAGTTTCAATAAAAGTACAAGATGTACAAAATAGGATGGTGATTGATTTCACCAAACCATATTTAGTATTTGTACATCTTATACAGATATTATATTGCAATACATTTGTGTTATGTGACGTTCGCTCATGAAAAGTAAATGAGAATAAAAAGTAATATGAAATTAAAAATTAATTTCAACGCATCAACCAATCGAGATATGCGATTGGTCAAATTTTTGACGATGCTATTATGCAAAAATAATCCGGACTTTATTGGAATTTAAGTTGAATAATGTACATTGGAGTTATATTTAGCCCCAACTGAGAACTGCTCCGAGATAGCTGCACAAACTTTAAGCTAATTTTATTTATTACGTCTACAGACCTAACTCAAGGATAAGTGATTCAATATGCTCACGAAACGACACTATGCAAGATGTAAAGAAACAAAGCATGACCTTGAATTCACAGCATTAACTTGAACACAAAGCGTTCTAAATTTAACCTAATCAACTTTTACTTCATGCCGCAAAGTCAGGAACCCGATCCGTCGTGGTGGCTGATGGAAAAACTGCAGTAAGTCCAGCGTTACAACTTAGAGCCAATTTATTTTACTTTCATTTTTGTTATACCTAACTAAACAACTATAGATATATTTAAGTCACCAGTCAAAATGTAAGTCTTACATTGATATGAACCATCAAACCAAACTCTACACGGTAATCTCTGTTAAATACAACATTAATAATTGTATACCCATAAACCATAATATAAGCATTTCGTCTATTAAATCGTAAAAAATTAATTCTTGTATGGGTAATGCCGACTTTTTAAGTAATATGTTACACATGTCAGACACCCGCAGATCGGCTCGTCCAGGCGTGAGCACGACCGCGCTCACCCGTCCCCACTACACCACTGACAGAACTCTCTTCCTTCCGGCCACCTGCAACTTAATAAACTAATTACAACATCTCAGCAGACAATGAATATATTGATTAATCTGTTCCAAAGTATTTTGAATAAACGAATTACAACACATAGCAGATACTGAATATATTTATTAATTAAAACTCGGGAGTGATGGAAAGAGTTACCTTGAGAAACCCTCACCCCCACACACGTAGAAGATGGAAAGAGTCACCTTGAGAAACCCACATACCCACACACACGTGGAAGATGGAAAGAGTCACCTTGAGAAACCCTCATCCCCACACACAAGTGGAAGATGGAAAGAGTCACCTTGAGGAACCCTCATACCCACACACACGTGGAAGATGGAAAGAGTTACCTTGAGAAACCCACATACCCACACACACGTGGAAGATGGAAAGAGTCACCTAGAGGAACCCTCATACCCACACACACGTGGAAGATGGAAAGAGTCACCTTGAGAAACCCTCATACCCACACATACGTGGAAGATGGAAAGAGTCACCTTGAGAAACCCTCATACCCGCACATACGTGGAAGATGGAAAGAGTCACCTTGAGGAACCCTTACCCCCTCACTCGGGAGAGATGGAAAGAGGCTCCTGAGAAACCTTCACCCTTCACTCGCGAGAGATGAAATGAGTCACCTTAAGGAACCCTCACCTCCTCACTCGGGAGAGATGGAAAGAGGCTGCTGAGAAACCCTCACCCCTCACGTAAGTAATGGAGAGAGATTCCTAAGAAACCCTCGCCCCTCACTCGGGAGGGATGGAAAGAGTCACCTTGAGGAACCTTCACCCCTCACTCGGGAAATATGGGAAGAGTGACTTTGAAAAATCCTCATACCCACACGCGAGAGAGATGGAATGAGTCACATTAAGAAACCTTCATCACCACACTCGGGAGGGATATAAATAGTAACCTTGAGAAACTCTCACCACAACCACACTCGTAGAAGATGGAAATAATCACCTGAGAAACCCTCACCCCCACACTCGGGAGTGATGGAAAGAGTCACCTTGAGCTACCCTCATCACCACACTCGGAAGGAATGAAAAGAGTTACCTTGAGAATTCCTCATGCTAACACTCGTGGAAATGGAAGAGTCACACTGAGCTAGGCTCAATTCCACACCCGTGGAAGATGCAAAGGGTTTTTAATTTTAATAAATAATTACATCTGTATAATTATTAGAGTCTGTTTCGATCTCCAATGAATAAAAGTGAGCTAAATAAAAAAAACTATGTATAATTAACAGTATACTGAGTAGCTATTTTAATTAAGTTTTAGAATTCTAAATAAAATCAGAATCAAGAGAAAGTTACTTTAGCGACATAACTGTGTAACGACTAATAAACTGTGTGATAATGAACGTCTGAGCGCTGGAGGCGAAGTATGCGTCAACTTCCACCTCGACATAAGGAGAAATGAACAGACACGATCTTGCCTGCCTTCATTTACATTACAGTTTACTTCAACCATAGAATTCACAATTTACATTGCTATTTTCTATAATTTATAATTTTGTAAAGGAAATTATTTGTTGATTATGGAAACGAGTTGAAATCAGCCAAAACATATTCTGTGGTACGTAAATTTTACATTTTTTTACTGTGGGAAGTGTATAATCTCGGATATTACATGACGAAACTCTTAGTTGACAAATAGATTCACGTATTTAAAATTGTTCAAAATTAAAAATATTTTGAAATAAAAGTACCAACTAATTGAACAGCCCAATAAGTAATTAACATTAATATTTTAATTTGGAATTTGTCAGAATTGAAAGCTTTAAACACCGGTAATGAACAAACGTTTTAAAGGATTGCCAAGGAATGTACTAAAGCGTGATGTACTCGCCTGGTCATCTCTGCCGTAGAGTGAAAATTGGTAATCACCGAACACAGAATAGGCCTAAATAAAGAAGGGCACACACATACAATTAGCATTGCAGTGGCTGCCATCTTGGGTACAGATAGAAACACTGAACTGGAGATATCTGTCGTGCCCACTTTCAATTAAAATAACATTTAACAGTTTTGAAATGTAACCCAGGAAAAATTCATTTACTATGGATGTTGAAATTAGGTGGTTGGATGTGGATTAACACAGTAGTGTTGAAATTACAATTCTGTGTTTGTTTTGTATTTAATATGGATAACTAACGAAAGTTATAATTTGTAACTAAGCTTAAAATCATGATATGAAAAAGTTAGTCGGATACATGTAACATCAAGTATCCGCTCACGATTTTTAAATCTCTTGGTTATGTAAGAAATTATTAATTTTTAAAGTGATGTTCTACGCATTGTCAACTCTTTGATTACAAAAATTATACAAATCTATAACAGACTGCAGATAATTTTCAAACAGTTCATGACTTTTAGCCATTTTGCAAGTCCACTCAAATTACAAAGGTTCCATGCTATTTGCAGCTCGCCCACTTGCGGTACTCCTAATAAATTAGACCAGGGTTATTGTAGTATTGGTAAAGGTTGACAGCTGTCTCTTGCACAGGATGTGACACTTGCGGCTCGCTGAAGACTAACTTAATAATTACATTCAACTCTTCCCTGGCAGTAGATAACGATTTCACTAGTATACCTTACAGCTACCTCATGCCACACATTTACAAGATACATTATATCGTGACAAATACAATACGGTATGCTATGTGAGCAAAAAATTCCCTTTTAAAGATATATTCTATCTAATACAAATAATGCAAGTACATTGCTCCTAATAATTTATTTTATAACACACATAATTATCATAGGTTATATTTTATTATTTAATAAATATATTTTTCACTGTCTCCTTTTACTCTTCTATACTCTTTTTGATGTATTTTACATTAAAATTTATATGTAATAAGGCATAAGATATAAGGTACATCATGCTGTATTCTAAATTCTTATTTCACACATTTATTTAAAATGTATAAATTTACCTAATAATTAAAATAAATGACTGACTAAATTTCTTTTGGAATATTATTAAAAAATAGTTTGATAACTATTTCAAATAATTTAGTTAATAGGGTATTTATAAAAGGAATTTTAAGTCAAATAAAAAGTCTCATATCATAAAACATTAGTAGAAAAACGCATAACTAATTAGGAAAGTATGGTAAATATAATATTGATGAAGTTTCAATATTTGACGTTTAAATAGAATAATTTTTAATTGTTTATATAAATGTACTGATTAGAATTCCATGTAACTATTCAAATAATAACTGAATTTAATCTGACATCTACTAATTTCAATTTATAGTTAACACGATAACTCCGAAAAATTAAGTCTGGGCCGCAAGTGGGAGTCCGTACGTCTTCCTCCTGAGGGGGGTCAGTTCAAATCACTGCCGCAAATGTCAGGAAAAATCCGGTTTGCCGCAAGTGGACAGCCGGAAACAGGTGCACACCAACTACAAAAGCCAGTTACAACCCGAACAATTTTGTTTGAATAGTTTGAAGATAAAAGAACAAGTCCAGCAAAATAATATATATATAAATTCTCCCTAACACAAATCAAGTTTTGATACTCATAATTAAAAATAGTAAATGCTCATTGTAAGAACGAGTTTTTTTTCAGATACGTAACATGTCACAGTTGTAAGTGCGAAGATACACTATTTACAATATTTTATAGTATTTTGAATAAACTATTTACTTCATCCCAGCAGACATTGAATGTATTAACAACTGTGCTCCATACTATTATTAATAAACTAATTACAGAGTCCCGGCAGAAATTGAATATAATATCGTTAGTTCCTCCAGCTATGGCCGTTAGTACGTTATACCCTTGATTAAATAAACCTACAATAGATAAACCATTTAAAAGGAATATTTGTGCCAGTAATTTTGTTAGTTTGTGTGGCCCACAACCACAGCTGGTTTAAACTGCATTACATTTACATGGAACTACACCAGCGCTCCACAATGGACCACAAAACAGCTGATATTTTGAGACTCAAAATTTAACATTGGATGGGAAATCTATTTGTGTATAAAATCAATGGTTATACACCCTTACTACCACACACGCTGTTAGAGTAGAGTATCGTACACTAAATCGTCATAGTTAACGATATCGATGTACATATCGATATACTATGGTATATATACCGATGGCCAATACTGTATTTTACACCATCTAACATGATTCATGTCGAAGTATGAAAGGCCGAACGTAGCAATCCGCCATATCCCTATAAGGCGAGCCAGAGTTCTTACCCTGTTACGACGCCTTCTTGGCCTGGGATACATCCCACCACACACAGCCGTGTGCTCTTGAAAACCACAACACGCTCCTGACGGGTAGCTAGCGTTCCAGTAGTATACAGTAGTTCGTTGGTTAACGAATAGACGAATGTACCTGAAGTGGTTGTGGACAATGGCCTACCATAATGTGGTATTTCCTGTTTGCGTTCACTATTTGAATAACCCCTGCCGAAGTGACCCAGTATATGCAAATGTGTTCCGTACTACGGGAAGTGGATCAAATACTGTAGAATATTTCAATTCCCTAACGTTTCAAAAAGTATATTTTATATATATATACAAAAATTTGGACCCAACTATTTTGACCAGTTATCACAATAATGAAAAACTTTGTGAAATCTTAAATGCTTTTCTGCAAAGTTACAAAACTAGCCATTCATGCATCAAGATGTTGATTCCATGAATGTTTCTTAGTGTAAATGCTGTATTTTTGTACAAGTGTGTTGTGCTAGAATATAGATTCTTGGAGTGTCCGAAGGGTATTACCAACAATTAGGCTTCAAGATTTTTTATTTTTTTTTTTATTTTTTTTATTTTTTTTTTTTTTAGTAATCCAAACTCCATAGAGTCCATTTTTATCTTCATCTCTGCGTCTGGCGAATCGGTTGTACGCAACGAACTGTAATACGATGTATTAGTAGGCCTGTATATCGAATATCGATAGTTGCGGCTCCTTCCGGTTGTTATCACCTGCATCGCCACTAGTAATAGCGATTGTCGACCTCATTTCTTTTACCTTCACGTTACATACGATGCTTGTTTTTTATGTAATTTTTATTTTTAGTGATGTGTCAAATGAGAACAGAGCTGAATTATCTTTATATATTTTTTATTGAGATTAACGGTAATTATCATTTACTTGAATATAATTATCCAACATAAAATAAGTTGTGGCAATGATTGAGGCAATTAATTTCAGTTTATTTTCCTTCGGAAATAAGCTGGCAATAATACTGCGAGGTCGACCTTGTCCGCCACGTAAAACTCTGACATGATAGGTATCTGAAAAAAAACTTTGATATTGTAATTAAAATACCGGTACTACTATGGAACAGTAATTAATATATTCAATGTTTGTTTGGATGTTATAACTAATTTATTAAAAATACAATAGAACGCGGTAATTAGTGTATTCTATGTCTGCTTTCATGTTGTAGTTAGTTTATTTAAAATACTATGGAACACAGTAATTAATATTTTCTATGTTTGCTGGAACGCAGTAATGTTTTATACCAATGTCTACTGTGATATTGTAACTAGTCGTAGTGTGAGAGTTATAAAAATCAATTTAATAGCAGGAAACCGCGTAGGAAATACAAACACGTTACCTATTTCCCTATGGAAGTT
This sequence comes from Stictocephala bisonia, assembly GCA_035578905.1. NCBI lineage: Eukaryota > Metazoa > Arthropoda > Insecta > Hemiptera > Membracidae > Stictocephala > Stictocephala bisonia. Next base: position 109,311 of record JAQJVL010001052.1, read on the forward strand.
ATTCCGCTAACACCTGTGCCATGTTCACATTGTGATGGTTTTGTTTTCTGATAAGATTGTTATAACTCTATTTGATTGGGGAAAATGAGACCTTATATCCAGAAAATAGATAATTTCTTTTTAATATAAGGTTAGTATTATGGGTTGTACTGTGTCTGTCTATACATTTTCATATATATTCATGTAATATTCATTATAATAACATTACAATTAATTATAAATGACCTGTTCCACAAAACTTACCATCACTAAATGTGAAAACATTAAGAGTCTGCAGAGGCTGTAGAAGGCTGTCGGCCATGTTGGTTTTAATCGCATAAGAACAATGTTATTTTCGAACCGGACATACGATCACGCGTATCCAATTTAAACAGTTATTTTTAAACGGATTTTCCCCAAACAAATTGCATGTGATCAAGAATGAAATTGCACGTTGAAATTGCTTTGTGAATTTCTAATTAGTTTTTTTAGAAAAATATGCAAAAATATTTAGTTCCAAGTTTTTATTTTCAGCTATATTTCAAAACTAGACGTAGCTATTCAAAATATGAAAAGTAAACCCAACACGCAATATGATAACGATTAAAATTACACCTCATACACAACTTTTGGTCAATAAATAACGAAAAAATATGAATACGCAAATAGCATTGTTGTTATGGGATTAAAACCAACAAGACCGATAGCCTCAGTATACTCTTAACTGACCTTTTATCAGAATTTGTTTTTCGGCGCTCGTGATTTCCATGAGGGAGTCGGCTGCCGACTGGACATAGGCTAATGTATTGTGGAATGTTATTCCTGAAACATGTTATTTAACAATTTTCATCTATATATTTTAATTCCGCAAGCGAATCGATCCCCATTCCGACCCTTCCTAGCTCGAGACATTTCTCGAGCTAGTAAGGGTATCCAATCCTAACCTTAGCCTAATTAGATTCATTTTAAAGCTTGCAGAGTCTACAGAGGCGATGGCCGTGTTGGTTTTTATCCCATAAGAATAATGTTATTTGCAAAGCCAAATTTCTTCTGTATTTATTGACCAAAAGTTGTGTATGAGGTGACATTTTAAATGTTTTCATGTTGCGCATTGGATTTGCTTTTGATATTTTGAATGTTTGATTTTTTTATGTCAAACTAATTAGGAATTTGCAAAGCAATTCCAACCTGCAATTTCATTCTTGATCAAATGCAATTTGTTTGGTAAAATTCCGTTTGAAAATAACTATTTAGTTTCGATACGCGTGATCGTATGACCGGTTCGAAAATAACATTATTCTTATGAGATTGAAACCAACATGACCGACAGGCTCTGACAGCCTCTGTAGACTCTAAAATGACAAGGGCAGGGGAAATGTCAGAAATGTAAAAAAATCTGCGTAACGCCTCACTGGCCCTAAAAGATACAAGGATTTTTCATTACTACAGTTTTTATTCATATATAACAGCTGTTTATGTTTATAATGTCTGTCCTGGCGTAACCATTGCCACTACGTATTTAAAAAGTGGGTTTAAAACAATATGATTTTTATCGTAATAAAAAACAGCTTTTGCTCAAGAACAATATTAATATTTGTTTGGCTTCATTCAACAATCCTCCTGATTTTAATGTTGTCATAAGTCAAAGACTGGGGCAAAGGCCGGTGTCGCACGAGCGTGAGTAGGCGCAACAAGTGCGCAGGGGTGTCCCCTAGCTTTGATATAGTCTTTGTAACATGTGAAGATGTTGAGAAATCAAGACCCTCAACTTTAATGAAATATTTAATTAAAAGCGAATTTCTTCATGGTTGAAATCGTTTGTAATATTCAAAATAAGATTTAAATTATTTGAACAGTTGTCATTTTGACTGTTTGGTAAAATCGAGGATAGTCTGAATTAGTAAGTACCATTTTCCCAACGTCAAATTGAATACTCGTGTTTTATACTGACAAAATGAAGATCTTTACATTTTATCAAAATATTATCGACCAGGGTGTGTAGTAGCGGCGTTGTAGCCAGTGCTTTCTGTGGGCATTGCTCTAAACTAGATGGACTGGCGGCTATCAAGCAGGCGTATTTTATCACATACATTTTCTGATTTTATTTTATCATGATTATCGTTGGGTTTATTGAATTGGATTAGTCTCTATTATGTTAAAAACGAGTCTCTAAATATATCTTAGTAGAGTTTATGAGTGTAGAAGCTGTGAGAGACAATCCGAATGTTTTAAATTTTTCGAAATCAATCTTTTCAAAAATATCTATCAGATAGAACTTGTCTCTCCTTTTGTGTAGATAAGGTTTGTAAATTTCAGCAAGTTAATTTTCAAAGTTTTAAGTGGTAATTGGTTCTCATTTGGCCAGAAAGACGAAATCAAACTAACTAACTATATGCTAAGTAAGAAGGTCGTTGATTATATGAATGGATAAACAGCACGTGTCTGTAAACACAAGAAATAAACTCAAGAAGAACTTAAATCTAATTGTGGATAATCCATGAGCTTTGAAATAAAATCTGAGTGAGAGAATCACTATCTTTATAAAATATCACACACACAAAATTTTTGTTCAAATGCATTTATCATACAATGCTCCTAAACTTTACAACTCGCTACCTGGTTCAATTAGGTGTGAGAATGGCTTAAAGACATTCAAGAATATATTCAACAAATTTTTATCGTTCCGCTGCTTTTATAATGCTAGGGAACACTGTATTTAGAACTAGGATAGGCCGAAATGGTGGAGCTTAGTTATAGAAGAAATTTTGTTTCATTTTTAATCTAAGAACGGATTTGTACCTTCTCATCCCTTATTTTTAATTTAAATTGTTTATAATGGCACTACTGTACAGTTGTTCAGTTCTGTCAAAAATAAAGAGGTTGTTAGTTTTGAAAATAACAGGTACAACAATTATTTTTGAAATATTTCCAGGGAAAATCAAATAGAATGACCCCCATTCATTTTTCAACGATAAGTTCTAGGGCATTGCTAATTTGTCTCATTTACCGGAGAAATTTTCTTAAATAAATGTCTTACAAACAAATTACATGCTATTCATGAATTCTTTAAATTATATTTTTATATACGTTCTTTATTCATAACGTCAAATATCCAACTTAACAACGTACTTTGTACCATACTGACATCAGTATATACAAATAATTATTTAGCAAAATAGAAATTTATTTCGTGACTAATAATCAAAAGTTTTTGTTGAAATCGTTCAATAATCAACTGATAAATAACCGTCTGAGAAGCTGTCGGCCATGTTGGTTTTAATCCCACAAGAACAATGTTAATTGCGAATCCATATGTCTTCGTTATTTATTGACCAAAAGTTGTCTTTGTGTGATTTTAAACGTTATTGTATTGCGTGTTGAGTTTGCTTTTTATATTCGAAATATGCCTAGTTTTGAAAAATAGGTGAAAATAAATGCTTAAAACTAAATATGTTTTGTATTTTTTCTATAAACAAAATTAGGAATCCGTTAAGCAATCCCAACGCGAAATTTCATTTTTGATCAAATACATTTCGTTTAGAAAAATCCGCTGAAAATGACTGTTTAGTTTGGATACGCGTGATCGTATCTCAGGCTCCAAAATAACATTGTTCTTGTGGGATTAAAACCAACATGGCCGACAACATTAGAAAAGCAAAAACAGTACATAAATTAACAAAATTAAACGATAATGTTTAAAACAAATTATTTTTATTTACAAGTAACAAACTTTCCTTTACTTATTTACTGGCAACTTGTTTTTAATTTATATTTGTAACAATTTAGCACAAGAGGTGTAATTAAAACGCATCTCCAAAATATTCAATTACAAAAAAAATAATAATAATAACTTTACATACGATATCATATACATATGAATAGAGCAAAGTTGGTCATATCCTACGAACATTTACATTTACAAACCACACACAGTGATCAGTAAATGTAAATGACATATAATACAGCTCAACAGATATTGTTGCTAATTTATTCAAATTAAAAATAAACAATATGGAACTAGAGAGCTACACCATAGCACTGAGTAAAGGAGTCCTCAGCGGCTTCATCATAAAGGCTATTGCTTTAGTTCACCAAAAAGACGTAAGTATTTATATACCACAATTATAATCATTTTAAAACGACTTATATACAGTGTAGTTACACTGTAGATGGTGTCCAGTCAGAGCGCAGGTCGGCGAGTCGAGAAAGTCGATGAGAAGCGCCCTCGCGTTACCTTACACGTGACCCAACACATGGAAGACACGTGACCAATGACGTCATGGCTCACGTGGATCGAGGCGTGGTATTCTCGGCTGCTGCCAACCTTCCCGCGACAAATACCGTACACTGTCATGCTGCGCGGCACGTGAGGCTTATGCGATATGCGGCGCAGTACTGACAGTACCTTTCCTATCGTAATCTGATCTCGCTGAAAAATAACAAGTTTTACTACTGCTAAAAATATGATGATACTATGCTCAAGATACGAACTTATAATTACATCAGCTGTCATGACGATATAGACATACAAGTGAAGCAAGATGATACGGCCAAACATGGAGTAGGCCTAGATATAAATGTTGGTAGTAACTATTCCGGAATCTTGCCAAGTAATATTAATTTTTATAAAGGAAAGAATTTATGTATGATTTCAATAATTAAATATATTATTTTCAAGAATAATTTCAATATTATTTTAAATAATAATAGTTATCAAATATTTTTAAAATTGTTTTTATACACAATGAATTTAAAAGGAATATACTTTATTTTTAAATAAATTTTTCCTGTTTTTATTCTTCTGAAAAAACACACACATAAAAATGTCACATATGCAATACAATTAACAAATCTACCAATAAAATAGCCATGAACTGGGTTAGCTTATGAAGAATATTTTTCAAATTTACATATTTTCATATACTTAACACTGCATTTCAATATGTAGACTAGCTATATTTTAAATCGAAAAAACAAAGTATTGATATCTTATTTTCATCCATAATTAATAATTATAATAAAGTTAAAAGATATGAGAGGATTTGACATGTAGCTAAAGAGTATAGGTAGCTAATGTTATAAGGGATGATCGAGAAATAATCAAGGGCTGAGAGGTGCCAAGAGGTGGGTTTAAAAGTGACCAAAGAAACGAAGGGTAGACAATTAACCGAAGAGGTGACCAAGGGACAGAGGGGTGGCATAGGTTGGGTTTGTGGCTAAAAATACGAGATATTGCCTATAGGTAAAGAAGTAGCCAAGGGGTCGAGATTTGCCATAGAACGTAGATGTGGCTAAGGGACGAGAAGTGACCAAGAACTGAGAGGCTGAAGGGAGGTAACCAAAGAACTAAAAAGTAGTCAAGGACGAGATAGGGCTAAAGGACGATAAGTGGCCAGGGACCGAGAGGTGGCTAAAGGACGAGAAGTGGTGAGGGACCGACAGTTGGTTAAAGGACTGAGAAGTGCCGAGGTACCGAAAGGTGGCTAAAGGACGAGAAGTGGCGAGGGACTGAGACGTGGCTAAAGAAATGACGATGAGTGGCCAGGGACCGTGAAGTGGCCATATGACTGAGAAGTCGCAAGGGACCGAAAGGTGGGTAAAGGGCGAGAAGTAGCCAGGGACCGAGATGTGGGTAAAGGGCGAGAAGTAGCCAGGGGCTGATAGGTAGGTAAAGGGTGAGAAGTAGCCAGGAGCCGGAGGTGGGTAAAGGTGAGAAATGGCGAGGGACCGAGAGGTGGCCTGGGAACAATAAGAGAACATGTTCCGAGAGACCAATAGAACCAATTAGTACAATTTTGTAGTAGTCAGCATGTTATCAAAAGAAATAATTTCTTATATATAAACATTTCACCTTAAATTAAGAATTAAATTTGCGCCTCTTTTTGTAAATTACGTAAAGTTAAATGCTATCAAGTGTAGTGAATGAAATAAGATCGTGAGATGGTCCTGTTCTAAATAAATCTCCTCTGAAAAGTTCTATTAGAAATCTGATACAATACCGTTCTTTATATGACTCCACCACTTTTATCTTTTTTAATTGTGTGTGATGTATGAAAAAATAATATGGTAATTGAGAAAACAAATTTTTATGTTGTGCATTCTATTTATTTCACTGACCTTCCAGCATAGCTAGCTGTATTTTTTTGATAAAATGTTCAATTTCAAATAGACATATGCTGATTATTTTTTAATTTTTAAACTATTATTTTTTACACTCATATTAAAAATCGATTGGCATAAATTACACAAAAAACAAAACGAAAAAGCCAGGCGTAGGCACTTGCGTACGGTGAACAAATACGAACATTATGGTAGAGAGGCATCACTGGAGGCCGCGACTTGCGCGCCCCTGCCGGCTCCCTCCTGGAACTATGCATACTAACATAGCAGACTACCATATACACGTCGTGTTTATATCACCATCGTTTTCGCGTTGTATTTGATAGTGCGTATTTTTTTCTCTGGTTTTCGGAGTGTTTTGAAGTGGCTTGTGTGGACCCATGTGTTCTAGGGAAAATGGAGCAGTTATCTTTCTGGGAAGAATCGACCATAATAAATCACCTCAAATGCGATAGGTAATAAAATTTGATAATTTAATTATAATGGCAGTGCTTAATTTGAACACACTGTGACAGCGCTGTTTAATGTTTGTATAGTTTTATTTAGTTGTAAATTGATGATACTTGCTGTCAGATCACCGTGGGATAGGTCACGTTTTCTGTATCGTGTGCTCGTGTATAGTAGAGGGGGGAGGAGGGGGACCATGATCCCTCTCTGTATGACGTATGTGAATGGCTTCACAAACAATATTTGAGTAATCAATACAGATAGTTTTAGTGAAAAATAAATACGATCAACACATGTTTAGTATACTTATCAATACGCTTGTTTTTTTAAAGATCAAGTAACTAAATTTATTTTGAAATACAACATAGCCCTTATAAACACTGGATAAAATGTTGACTCCACTCTTTATAAGTTTATACTTATTTTTTATGCTAGTCACGCTTAAAAGAAGCTAAGTATTTATGATAATATGTGTTTCATTTAAACGTTTTTGTAAGTGCGTTCAAAAAGTTTATTTTATAAACATCTAATTTATTTAATATCAATCAGTAGAGTACTTATACAGATTACAATTTGTTGGAATGAATTTCCTTCTAAGATGTAATGGATTGGCAAAATATGGCAACTAATAAAAATAAATGTTTACTTTATACATTCCATTAACCAATTTACTTTAAATTGATTCCATTTAACCAAATAACTGGTAGTTTTCTTAATGCCTTATGCAGGTATTGTACATTATAATACATTATAAAATAGATCTGATGCAATAATGTACAGCAATATTGATCTTATTTGTCGACTGGTTTATTTTGAATCATTATGTAAACTATTTTATATTAGGTCTTTTCGAACATAACCCAGCATGTTCAATTTATTTTCTATTGCCACCAAGATAGAGAAACATGGTATCCTAACCCAAGCTGATCACGTTTGCTACCCAAGCTGATCACGTGTGCTACCAATGTTGATCACGTTTGCTACCAAAGTTGATCACGTATGCTACCCTAGCTCATCACGGATGCTATCCAAGCTGATCACGGTTGCTACCCAAGCTGATCACGTGAGCTACGAAAGTTGATCACGTATGCTACCCTAACTGATCACGGATACCACCTAAGCTGATCCCGGTCGCTACCCTAGCTGATCACGGATGCTATCCAAGCTGATCACGGTTGCTACTCAAGCTGACCACGGTTGCTACCCAAGCTGATCACGTGAGATACAAAAGTTGATTACGTATGCTACCCTAACTGATCACGGATACCACCTAAGCTGATCCCGGTCGCTACCCTAGCTGATCACGGATGCTATCCAAGCTGATTACGGTTGCTACTCAAGCTGACCACGGTTGCTACCCAAGCTGATCACGTGTGATACGAAAGATGATCACGTATGCTACTCTAGCTGATCACTGATGCCACCTAAGCTGATCTCGGTCGTTACCCTAGCTGATCACGGATGCTATCCAAGCTGATCACGGTTGCTACCCAAGCTGATCACGGGTACTACCTAAGCTGATGACGTAAACTTATCACAAATACTTTACTGTCTGTATTTATTCCGATTAGAGTCAGGTTCTGTAATACTTAATGAAAAATAAACACTTGGTGGCAATAGGAAATAAATTGAAAATGCGGGGACATATTAGAAAAGAACCATTATCTTTTATGGGAATATGTCATTAGGTATTTCCAGTGTTGAATATTGGAGAAAAGCACGTTTATGTTCATAATAACGATTAAAAAACGCATTTTATTTGTTTTGTTAAGTTTGAAACTATTTTATATATTTTTGGTAAATAATTTTATGTGGGATGAAATTGTATACCTGATATTATAAACAATTTGAAACTACAAATTATCTTTTTTATAGTTAAATAAAAAATGTAATACTTGTATGAGGAGTAAAGAGCACAATAAAAGTGGGACATTAATTTAACCGTTGAATGGTTTTAATGGCAATAGGTAGGCCTTAAGCGGCCCATACACTACACGTTCATTGCACGTCGTGCCACTTTTTATTTTGGTATGCCGTGCTTTGCCGTGCGCCATACACACCGTAAATGCAGTTCGCTCTGTGATACTGCGATATTTTGGTTTTAACACAACCATATCAGCATCTATTTACCTGATATATATGAACTTGTACCTATCAGTAAATAGATAGAGGTCCATACACCGAGGACCTCTATATATCAGTACACTGTGTCATTGTAACATATAGACACCCATACATTCTGTCACACGTTACAGAATAATGTAACCCTCCCATTTCCACAGCCTCCCTCACTGTGGAATGTAACACCACAGATAATGGGAAGGAAATAATGGATTTACCCATAGAAATAGCATCATTTGGGTGTACAAATAAATTATCTGTTATAGCAGGTATAGATCATTCCTCGTGTCTATAAACACCTTATAGAATGATGTAGTGTAGATACTCTAAAGATATGCCATATCTTTTGTATAGTAGCGAAAAACAAAGCATTAGCCGTTTTCTCTTTTTTTTTTAATATTCTGACATGAGACTCCTGAAATTGGGAGAGAGAGAGAAAAACTGATGTATCACTCATTGTTAAAAGTACAACCAAGAATCTCTTGCTTTAGCGCATGAAATATTACCTCAAAATATTATGAAATTGGCACGTGGCACGAGACTGGCCACACACTAGCATGTTGGCACGTGGCACGAGACTGGCCCACTCACTAGCATGTTGGCACGTGGCACGAGACTGGCCCACTCCTAGCATGTTGGCACGTGGCACGAGACTGGCCCACTCACTAGCATGTTAGCACGTGGCACGAGACTGGCCACACACACGCTGGATGGCTTGGCAGACCGAAAATCAAACCAGATTTGATTGCCGTCGTGCCATGCACGCATGGCAGGTTGTTCCCCACCATTAGCACGTTTCGTCAATATTTGGCACGTGCAATGCACGTGTAGTGTATGGGCCGCTTTAGTGGCTAAGAGCTGGGTTGCCATACTTCCGTATTTTGTACGGACGGTTTGTATTTTACATTCTGTGTCCGTACCGTACTAAGGAAAAAACGGGTAAATGTCCGTATTGTTCATTCTATCAAAATTAAATTTTGTAATTCTAAATATTTAATATTGTAAAAAATACCAACATGTATTACTAGTACTTTGATCAATCGTGAGAGGTTGTGTGTTGTATGATGACTCACTGACTACGACTATTATAGTACTACCAAACACCCCCTCCCCTCAGTTTTAAGCAAAATAAGTGCGACAATTTTGAAAGAGTGTCGGAGTTTGCTCTTTCTGTACCCGGTATTTCGGCACCAGCCAAACAAGTTTTTTTCCACTGTTAAAAAAAAAAGAAATAAAAACTGTTCGGAACAGACTGTCATTAGGGTATTAGAGAAGGTCAAAGCTATTCTGAGACATCTCACGTACTGAAATTTTTTAGCCATTAAAAACAATAGTTCTTTACTTAAAAAATGTAATCTCTTCAGAAAAATATGACTGGATTAAGACCATAGCCAGTACCAGTACAACTAGTACAATAGATGCCGAAACATTGTCAAGGAGATTTATGACACTTTATTGAGTTCTGCCGACTTAACTTAAACTTAATCAATGACCTTTTTGAAAGTATTGTTTGATAATATTGTATTACTCTGAAATCTCAAACTAAAATACAGTTTTTATTAATCATATTAATATTATATTACACAACATTTTTCAATTTAACAAACCAAATCGCAAATCACTCAATTCGTAAAAGACTATCTTCAACCTCCGCCAGACCTCCAAGTAAATCTAGTGTCCGTATTTTACAATGAAAATTGATGGCAACCCTACTCAGAGGACTTCCTTGGAAGTACAGAGCGGGAAAGGTTAAGGCTAGGCGCAGGATTAGCAAGTCTTACTTCTACAGTAAATGACACATGTGTATTACAGATATATCTGCAGACGACCTACTTCGGATACTGTCGGCGCAGAAATTGTGTGCACCCGAGTTTGAAGATTGTTTTCTAAGGAACTAAAAACCCTACAAATATCTAATTACACCATTCTTTTTCTCATTTAATTGTACGTTATAGAATGTGTATTTTAAATTTTTATTACAAGTTGTAATAATTTTTATCCTAGTTGTAATAAAAAATGAACCGAATTTTACCTAGTTTTCATTGTACATCAAATTGACAATATTACTACTCAAGAACCCGGTAATATATCGCATTTATATTTTATCACCTGGTTGATAGGAATGTTTTCTATAAGTTTTATAGATTTCAGAGTTCCAACTATTCGAGAAAAAAGGTTCTTATCAATTTCCTGAAACATTGTTTTCTTGGCTTTTAGAGGTCGTAGAATTAATTACTTGGTCTTGTTGCAATCCTTATGACATGTATAATTACTATACATCATTTTCATATGGGTAAGTAAATGCAATGATTTTAGATTGATTTCAATCAATTAAATTTATCAATTTAAAGTTATTTTAAATTGATTTAAATAGATTGAAAACCACCTTTTTTACTTACACATATGAAAGTAATGTATGGTAACTATACATGTCATAGGGGTTGCAACAAGACCAAGTAATTAATTCTACGACCTCTAAAAGCCAAGAAAACAATGTTTCAGGAAATTTATAAGAACTTTTTTTCTCGAACAATTGGAACCCTGGAATGTATAAAACTTATAGGAAACATTCCTATCAACCAGGTAATAAAATATAAATGCGATATATTACCGGGTTCTTGAGTAGTAATGTTGTCAATTTGATGTACAGTGAAAACGAGATAAAATATCTGTACTTTTTTATTACAACTAGGATAAAAATTATTAAAACTTATGATGAAATTTGAAAATGCACATACTATAACGTACAATTAAACTATGAAAACAATGGTGTAGTTAGATATTTTGAAGGCCTCTTAGTTCTTCGAAAACAACAAACTCGAGTGCACATAATTTCTGCGCCGACAGTAGTTGCAACTATTTTGTCTGAATAAGAGTCCTACAGAAAGCTGGATTAACCGTTTAATGCTATGGCATCTGACCTAAGGCTATGCTCTAAAAGTGCTTGGTAGTTTTAAGCAAAAATGAAGTGTTTGGGGAAATATTTATTACATCATTATTTGAAGACATATCTTACTAATTGTTGTTTTGTATTGTGCCAAAATTAATAAAGAAGATATCTGTTATAAAATAAAATACATTTGAATTTATTTGTATTAGCCCAAAAAAATGTTTACCCATTTATATGTAAAGATCATTAATATATTTACATGTTGTTTTACGCAAAAATAAGGAGTACTGTAGGTCTAAATGATAATCTTGTAATAAATGTTCGCGAAAGAAAAGTTAAACATGTGATATTTGAATCATTTGTGTTGAAAAACAAAATAAATATGATACTTTATAGAAATGTTTACTTATGAGAGCATGCATTGTTATAGTAAAATAAATTATAGAAAATAATATTATACTGTATTATACAAATCAAGCTATCGTCGTCGGCAAAGTTTTTATAGTCCATACTGAAAATCAACAAATATCGTAATTGAGACCTAATGCAACGTTTTAATTTACAAATAATCAAATTATTTACGTATTTAATACATTTCAGTTGAGTAAAACATCACAAAATTAAGCAACACAAAACACGGTACAATTCTCAATACATAAACAAACGGACTTGACCTTGTGTTATATCACTTCTAAAAAATATAAACAATCGATACATGGCAACCGGATAGCCAAAAATCTATTCTCCAATACCTTTTAAATAAAATGACATCGATAGTATCCAGTAAATTTAATAAACCTGCAATTAAATAAATAAAATTGCACAACATCTGGCAACTATACAATAACGGTGAGAAATTTAGTAAGAATTATAAGACTTATATTTTTAAGATCGTTACTATATAATAAAGCTTTGATTTGAGATTAAGGGTCTACAGAGGTTGTCGGCCATGTTGGTTCCAATCCCATAAGAACAATGTTATTTTCGAACCAGGCATACACGTATCCAATATATAGCAAACCCAATGTGCAATATGATAACGTTTAAAATGACACCTCATAAACAACTTTTGGTCAATAAATAACGAAAAATATGGATTCCCAAATAACATTGTTCTTATGGGTTTAATACCGACAAGGCCGACAGACTCTGCAGACTCTAAAGAAACCTCTTTTAACACTCTTCCAGTAAAGCTGATATCCTGAATCTACATTCTCACTACTGTATTAAGTGAAATGAAGTGAAGTGAAGAATAAATAATTTTAGCAACATACACTTTTTAAGTAACCTTTTTCTAATGGAAAGACATAGGGAAACACTCCTTTTAAGAGTAAAGAAAATTATATTGGTTGTTAGCCACTATCTCGGAATATGTATTAATATAATATCCTGTGGAAATTTCAAGCTCATTATGAGCTACCAAAACCAAAATAATACTAACTTTTCCTCTTACCTGGGTGGGTATGCATGTACGTTGGTGATAACCCTCCCAACAACCCTAACAGGCAGCCTCCCTTCTCTGTTTTGATAGTTATAAAATATTTAAAAAAACTTGTTTAGCTTGAATCCTCCTCCATGGGATGTATGAGCTGTTGGTGTCCTGTATAAGCGCTATAATTTTTTATCCTGTTTGTCTTTCCCTATTTGCTTTGTCATGGGATTCCTGTTCTCTCTTGTAACTACCATCAACATTTCTGTTTTGAAAGAGAGAATTAAGAAAAATAATCGTTTTCTGTCACAATGGCAAATGTATCCTTTCTAAGTTTGCAATGTCTCTTGCTTTCGCTTTAAATGCACTGCCTTGTATGCTTTTACCAATTTCTAAATTGAATTGGAAACAGGGTCGGACTGGCCATAAGACCCACCGGGAGTTTTCCCGGTGGGCCGATTGGTTGGAGGCCTAAAATGGGCCGGCCCCTAAATTAGTAATAAATAACTTGAATTAAAATATTACGAAGAGTTACTTTATTAAAAGAGTTTACTTATGTATGATTTGAGAATACTTTATAGCAATAAAAAAAAAAAAAAAAAAAAAAAAAAAAAATACTGTGACATAACTTCAGTTGTATCAAAGGTTAGTTATTATGTCCTTTAAATATGAGAGACTTACAAAAGGCAAGATTTTAAATCAAACTTTATTTAATTGTTCACAATCTTTTTAAACGTTGTTCGGGTAGATTCCACTTCGTACTTCAACTTCACAAACAAATAACTAATTATTTCTGTTTAGAATGGATCAGTGTACTTGCAGTATTCATCAAGTGTAAATACAGTATTAGAAGATAAAACTTTAACTATAGAAATAGCAAAGGTTTGACTTTTTAAAACTCTATTCATTTAAAAATAAATCTATAAATATAAAAGCCTAATCAGGGCATGAAAAGCTTTTAGAGGTCCTTTTTTACGTAGGGAAAATGTCTTTATGCACTTAGTGTGGGACTCACCCTTAAGAATAATCTTCAAATAAGGGAATACCTACTAAAGCCCATATGGGCCGCGGTGATCCAAGCCGTAACCCTTTCCGATGACTTCATGCCTGGCCGTGTGTCTTGCGCTCTTACGAGGTCACTTTTCTATTTCATATTGGTCACCTAGGGGCCAGAAATCCTTCCTCACTTTTGGCACGTAACACTGTCTAGGCCACAACATTCCCTTTGCTGCATTGCCTGCACTATGGTGTCTGTCGTAACAGGACCTACCGCAGAGTCAAGGCTCTTCTCTCCCTAGCGAAGCGCCTACACACAAAGAACGTCCTCCGGGCAGTACTTGCACCGAGGAGACCTGACCTTCCCCAATCGGTGCAGATACTTCCTGAAGTATACGTGACCCGTAATTAGCTGGCGCAGGTAGAAATCTACCTCTCCATTGCTCCGGTCGATCCAGGTCACGAGATCGCCGATAAGGCGATGATTCTACCACCCATCAGTGCTCTCGTCCCATCTGCTCAGCCAAGCTCACAGAGTCTTCGTCCTGGCCTTTGCCGCTGCTTCTTTTCTGCCTTACTCGAGTGCTTGGCGAAATATGACCTACCTCTGCCTACATTACTGCCGAACCGGTAACAGTACAGTAGGCGCAGGCAACTCTTAACGCTGCTCTTCGTTGCATTTTAGAAATTTTTGATGGGTCAAACCTAAAAATAATAATAAATAAATATAAAATCCTAATACAGTACATGAAAAACTTTTAAAAATGGGTTGAAACATAAAAATAATAATAAATAAATATAAAAGCCTAATACAGTTATTGACTAAGTGATCGCAGTTTCTTAAAAAGGGTAAGGCTTTAGACTACGAAACTTAGCACAACTATTCTTTGTAACGCTTCTAAACGCAAGCTCTATATGCGTACTAAGAACGGATTTTCAAATATTTTCTCTTGAAGAACTAACATGAGGTTGATAATAAAAATTTAGATACCAGCCAATCAGAGCCTTTTAGAAGACGGTGCACCTTGTCAAAGAGGTTATTTTTTAACAATGTAAGGTTTAACGCGCAATGTGAAGAAAATAAAATACACGAGTAACGGGCAAGGGTATCCTCTGGTAAATACATTAGATTGAAATATAACCAACATTTTGTGTTTTGTTACCACTAAATATTTGTCTGAATGAACATCTTTTGTAGTTAACATATATTTTAGTTTGTAAAAAGATATAATAATGGTAATTTTATACTTTTGACACCTAAAAATGATGACAGTGTTTTTATGTTAAGCTGTTGTACGTTATACTTTCATTTAAAAATGTGGCTGAGTATGTTCTTCAAATAATAACCTATTTATGTAAAGCCTATTTATTTATTAAAAGTTTGGTGTATGGGGGACGTATTTTTTAATTTGTAAGGACTGTCGGGCACTGGCCGGTCTGCCTTCTGTCCTGTCATTTAAAAACGTAGTATTGGGAGAAATCCGCATATGAAAAGAAGGTGTCAAGATGAAATAGAAAAGGTAGGAAAGGTAGAAATGAAGAAAGTACGTCGATGTTATGTCTTCAAGTTGAAATGCGCGGATTTGTATTCTCTGTTGGAAGTGATATAAGTTAGTATAAAAAGTCACACGGCATTTCGCAATAAACAGCGAGTCCAATCATGGTTACCGTAATGATACAATCACGTATGCTTAACACTTAGCGGCGATGTGAGCGGTGTAAAAAGGGAAAGACACTCTCGAACACAAGTCACACGAATAGTAATGTTATATCATTAGTGGGTATGTGTTGTTCTTGTAACAAATCCCGTAAAACGTGTGCTAATGCGCGTCTGATGCTATAAAAGAATTTCCAATGATTAATATTAAATACGAGACTGTTAAAAAATTAAAAATCATGTGTAAATTTTAGTTGATAAAGATGTGACCTCACTAGTTGAATATAGTAGATGAGATCATTTTTTGTTAACGCAATTTAATTCTCAGTGTTCTTGTATTTGAACGTGTTTTTATGCAATATTTCTCGTCCTCTTGTCGTTACACTGTCAACATGATCATTCCAAGTCAGCTCGTCGTCAATGAGCATTCCGAGGAACTTGGTGAAACCGACCTCTTCTATGACGATATAATCTATCATTGCTGTTTGGCGGCATGTTTTCAGAGTGGTACTGTCTCCAAATGTCATGCAGATTGATTTAAAAGGGTTGACTTTAAGTTTGGTATTCCCAAAGTATTGAATGCAAGAATTTATTTCTTCGAAAGAAATAATTTCAACTTGCTCAGTTAGTTTCATGCACGTGTCGTTCCAGTGTCTCCTACTCTCTGCACACTGCACAGCCTGCGGTCTCACTAGTTGGTTATACCATACTTTCATGCATGTGTCGTTTCAGTGTCTCCTACTCACTGCACACTGCACAGCCTGTGGTATCACTTATTAGTTATACCATAGTTTCATGCACGTGACGTTCCAGTGTCTCCTACTCACTGCACACTGCACAGCCTGCGGTCTCACTAGTTGGCAATACCATAGTTTCATGCACGTGTCGTTCCAGTGTCTTCTTCTCACTGCACACTGCACAGCCTGCGGTCTCACTAGTTGGTTTTACCATAGTTTCATGCACGTGTCGTTCCAGTGTCTCCTTCTCACTGCACACTGCACAGCCTGCGGTCTCACTAGTTGGTTTTACCATAGTTTCATGCACGTGTCGTTCCAGTGTCTCCTTCTCACTGCACACTGCACAGCCTGCGGTCTCACTAGTTGGCAATACCATAGTTTCATGCACGTGTAGTTACAATGTCCCACTCACTGCTCATTGTACAGTTTCAACCGTTACCACTACTATAGTCTTAAGCACATGTCGTTGCAATGACTTCCACTCACTGCACGTTGTAGAGGTTGCAGTCTGCACCGTTACTGTCCCTTGGGAATCACGTGTACCGCTCACTCACCCTACGCCTTGTGCACGTCACATTTACAACGTCGAAGAGCTGTAGCCACAGGGATTTTTATCTCAACAGAGTACAGTACATTCAGCACAGATTGTAATATGACTACACTATTCAAGCTGTTTTTTCTCAGTGTTACACTACAGGTGTAACAAATTTGTACACCTTATCTATACAAATTTGTATAGTTCATTAGTAAGAATTGACTTAAATGTTTTTCTCAACAAACAGTTCCATTGTGAACATGGTTTCGAAAGATTATTTAGTTAATAGTAAACTTTATTCGGAGTGTTTCAATAAGAACATTTTACAGTTCTAAAATAACGGTAGTATACCATTCAAATAGTTTTGTGTTAAGAATTCCTTTTTTTCTTGACTGACGCAGGCAGGTTCTTTACATGTTTTTATATTCGTATTTAAAATGTCGTTAAAATATAGTTCTATCTACGTGTTTTTATGCCTAAATAAAAAGTCATTGTGATTTATACGTTTATATATTTTGATAATCTTAAACTTTTTATAGAAAAATACAAACAAAAAAGTAATCAAGAATTACTTCTTTTTAAGTCCAATGCCTTACAAAATAGTTACTGTCATCTTAAACGAGACACAACGATCATTTTTATGCTTAAAGCATAACTGCCATATCCAATTAGCAACGAACTATATACTTCGAAATTAAACTACTTTATGCAACAGTGATATCGACATGTTTGACTCATGCGATTGTTCCTCGTCAGCTAATTGGCTTTTTACTATGTCCCTTCATCGTATGTGACTACACTAACTGTTAAATATCGCTCAATTCTATGTCAGATGTGTTTGTTCCAGTATCAAATGAATGTGTGCTGATTACTTATTGTTTTTTCTTAGAATTGTTTCTTATTATTTTTTCCGTAAAATTGAATATATTTATTTTCCATGACTAATGTCACTAATGGATTATTATAGAGCTCTTTTCTTAAATCGAATAATCAACCCAGCCATATCTTGGTCTGGAGGTAATGTGTATTCTGTGAGTCAAGGGGGAAGATGTGTGTCTAATTACGATACCTTTCACATGTAAGCAATTTAAAATTTAAGTACGTTATGTAGTTTAGTCCAGCTGTGTAGGTGTGGTAACAATATAGATAAGTTGTGAAATTCCCTTCAAGATGTATACAGTGTTGGTTCGTGTAACGTAAGCGTAGGGTGGATGGGTGGTGGAGGTCTCAGGAGCATCCATAGTAATGTGTGTGAGAGATAGGATCTTTGATTCTGGATAAGAGATGACTGTCGTAAGTGATAATTTTGAACAAACCTAATTAGCAATTGTTTATAAATATTCTATTTAAAAACAATGTAATCACGTGATACATTTCCCTAAAATGTTGGGACATTAAAAAGTCGATTAAATAAGAAGGTAACTGGACATTTTTCAAATCATTAACTAAAAATTGTTTATATCAACACACTAGTGATATTTTGGAGCATAGATTATTGGCCTTATCTGGTCAAATAATTTTGAATGGGTTTCCTCCTCTGATTACAATTGTTTTTGACTAGAGATGTATCCATAAAAAAAAGCAATACCACAGTGTTATGTCTCATAGTCAACCAAGGAAATAAGCACATTCGCCACGTAAAACATGGCGTTATTTCTCATAGCTATCTATGGAAATAAGCATATTTCGCACGTTAAACATGGAGCTATATCCCATAGCTATCTAAAGAAATAATCATATTTGGCATGTAAAACATGGACCTATGTCTCATAGCTATCTTAAGAAATAATTACATTTGGCCCTTAAAACATGGAGCTATATCTCATAGCTATCTTAAAAAATAATCACATTTAGCACGTAAAACATGGAGCTATGTCTCATAGGTATCTAAGGAAATGAGCATATTTCGCACGTTAAAGATGGAGCTATGTCTCATAGCTATCTAAGGAAATAAGCACATATGGCACGTTAAACATGGAGCTGTGTCTCATTTCTGTGTAATGAAATAAGCACATTTGGCACATAAAACATGAGCTATGTCTCATAGCTATCTAAGAAAATGAGCATATTTCGCACGTTAAACATGGAGCTATATCCCATAGCTATCTAAATAAATAATCATATTTGGCATGTAAAACATGTAGCTAAGTCTCATTAGCTATCTTAAGGAATAATTATATTTGGAACTTAAAACTTGGAGCTATGTTTCATAGCTATCTAAAGAAATAAGCACACTTAGTACGGAAAATATGGAGCTATCTTAAGAAATAATTATATTTGGTACGTTAAACATGGGGGCTGTGTCTCATTTCTGTGTAAGGAAATAAGCACATTTGGCACATAAAACATGAGCTATGTCTCATAGCTATCTGAAGAAATAAGCTACGCAATAAGCGCTATATGATTGTTTCTGTTTGGTTTTAGGTTATTAAATTTTGTAATTTATTCATTTACAATTTTTTAAGGATAAACAAAATGTTGTTTTTTACAAAAAGAGGTTAGAGTTTAGCTGATACCTTAAGCATTTGTATGAAAAAGTTGTAATAACGTTTTCCAATAACAAGTGTGTAACAACGTCGAATTGCAATAATTTAAACGCAGTTACTTTACGTTCGTGTTTTGTTATGGAAATATTTAAGTGTATTTTTAAAACATAAATGTATTACAAGATACGTCCACGTTCCATGTAACAAATCTTTCTACTAATCAATAAATTGTCTTTTTGTTAGTTGAATTTATTTTTTCAAACCTTGTATTCCAGTTATTTCAGTCCCAGTAGCAATAAAATAAAACATGAGGAGTTTCATTAACACATTTAATAGTAGTTGCGATATAAATGACTTAATTGCGTGCTTCTTTTTACTTCAATATATTTATAATTACCATACAATTAAAAAGAAAACTTAAGTGTTTAGATTATTTTGTCCGATTTAAAGAGCATCCTGCCTATAAAATTGCGACATATAAAAAGAGAGGTTTTTGTTCATATAACATTCAGAATTTCAATTACTATACAAAATAAACTAAATAATATTATTAAAATTGACTAAATACATCATTTAATTACTTATAATCCTATTAGGTTGCATACTAGGCCTACATACATACTAGGCCTACATACATACTTAATTTGCTCAAAGTATAAACGATTTCTTGCTAAGATGAATTTCCCCCCATTAAAAAGTATATTTTGCTCAAGATTGCCTACAAAATATTCACTGAAGTGAATTACAATACTGCACTACTAAGGTTAATTCGCATGTGTTGGTTTTAAAGTTTGTTGATCATATTTTAAAAACCAATTAAGATGGCTGCAATTTGGCAAGAATAGTAGAGGTAAAATACGTATCAATTGGAACAACAAGAAATATGATATGAGGTTTGTCCTTAACATAGAATAAAAGTGCAAAGTGCACCACCAACTGACATACTGAGAAATTTACGAGAGAAAATTAACGTGTGGAGCGATCTCAGGCAGCCGGTTATGGCAGGACCTTGGCAGCCGCAGGTGATAGTAGGATGTTGCCTTGGAGTGTCCTCTAGGTTCCAGGTCAGGGTTGACCTGACGCGACCTTCCCTCACGCGACCTCAGTAGCTAGCTCCACCCGTGCCTAGGTCACTAGGTCATTAACTATCATCCTCTTGAGGTAACTGTGAGCGTCTTCTGACGTGAACACGTGTCCAGGGGGAAGGCCCAATCTTTGAGGACGAGGTCAAACGGTCTGAGAAAGTATCAAAAGGCTAAGTGATCTGATTTTAAAAATTCCCCTCGGTAAAAATTGGAAGTAGTGGAAATTTTCTGTTTAACAACTATAAAAATGCCTCGTAAGATTAAAATGATCATTGTAAACGAGTGGTTTAGAGTTACCTTATATAGGGTGATCTGTAACTCTCAGAAAAAAGTACATAGCGCAAGTCTTAAGCAAAACTAAAACTTATATTGCAAATTTCAATAAGAAGTTTCCCTACGGAGTGTAGTGATATGAACAGTTATAAACTAAATGCCAATCAAATGTTGAGGAATTTAACTTTGAAACTAGTCATCGGACAATAATTTTGAAGGAACATTTTCATTCGATTTTTGTTACTATCATTGTAATCATTCCGGATCCGCTCTAACAGTTTGGGATTTAGGCCTATTCACATTTTCCAAGAAATATTGAAACTTCCACTAAAATCTCGTACACCCACCCCCTTTCCCTCCCACTTAATAACATACACTTCCCTCCCACCCATACATTCACATAAAGGGGCCAAGGCCCTCTCACTCATCCATACACATACAGTGGTAAAGCCCTTCCACCAATACATATACAGTGGTAAAGGCACTCCCACCCACCCATACACGTATAGTGGCACAGGTCCTCCCACCCAAACACATACAGTGGTAAAGGCACTGCCACCCACCCATACACGTACACGTGTATGGGTGGGTAAATTACTCCGCCTTAATAAATTCCTCGCACACATCAATAGTCTACGAGGGATGGACAGAGCAAGGTTAAGAAGGAGGTTGGCCTCTCTTTAAAAAAATGAAATAAAAAAAGACTCTTCCACCCAGACATACATGTACACGTACGTCGTACAGTACGCGCGCTGAAGGTCCAGCCTCCTGGCTGGCCTACTAGTCATATAAAAACATCGACTCTGAGCGAGGCGTTCACTGACAGATCGTAAAGGGCGATTCAGTGGTAATTACATTTTTTCGACAAAATTCAAGTTTACCAACATTTTCTGAGGAAACTATAGTATGTACCACAAAATTATATAAGACACTTTTTGTGCAAAATTTAATTCTTAATGTGACTATTTTATTTGATGTTCACATTATATTTTGTTTTATAATAATTAAATTATCAGTAAAACAAACCTTTACTGCAAACAGGTCAGCGTTTTCACGTCAGCCATTTTGAAATTTTTCTAGGTTATAAAAAGTGAAAAATCAAATTTCATAGTAGTTTTGATAACAAATTATTAAAAGTAAGTAGTTTATAAGGGTTTAAGTTCTTAAATTATTGAAATAAGGCAATAAAAGACGAAAACCCTAAGGAAATTCTGATTTTTTTGAACGAAAAGTTAACTTTAACGATTTTTTGCGTAGTTATTATCCAAAATACAATAAAATGTTATCTGACCAAAACTGTAGGAAATTTAAAAGTTTTGTAGTACCTATCGTCTTCTTTAACAATAAGACAATTTTTAATCGTTAATTTTGAACCATGACACAAAAAGTTTCTTATCCATATAGTTAACATAATTTATAAAGTTTTGTTGTTGTACATAAAACTTGTTTGTTGTTGTTGTTGTTTATTTTTTTCCTCACCTTTTGTAGAAATTAAGCGTAGCTTCCGATTAGTTTGTTTTTACTGCAATTCGATATAATTCATTGATCGATTACTTCTTATTGCCTCACGTTTTATGCTGCATGTTGAAGTTCTAAGGTATTTTTCACCAATTATGATTATTCTGGTTTTATATTTGCTTAAATATAATCGCCATATGGTGGAGCATATGGATTCGAAACTATTAAAATAGCCAATAGCAAGAGTTATGTAGGCCTATCATTTTATAATAAAACAATTTTTTATTTTTGAGAGCTAAGAATTTATTTATCGTAGGCAAATTACAATACAACATAAATATTTCAACAGTAAACGGAATATAACATTACTAGTTCGATCCCAACTGGAGAAATTGAGTATAGGAGTCGTCATAGAAATATTACATTAGGCTACAGTAGCTTATCGAAAGTAAACAATGACAGTGTGAAACAATATGACATGAAAGTAAATAAGAAATTAATAATTTCGATGATGAATATAATAGTATATTTCATAACAAGAGTGGAAAGTGGGGTTTTGCATGTTCGAGACCATATGTTTGAAGTGCGAGACTTGTCGAGCACTTCAAATGGTCGAGAACATACAAAACACTTTCACTCGAGTTTTGAACGATACTTTTCACTACACTACGGAATAAAAACTCATTTTTGGAGTGTTAACTGTTTATTAAATTAGAAACATGTTTTAAAAACAGGTGTTGTTTACTATGGAACATTTTCGGTTGTAAACAATGTTACTTTCGGTAGTAGACAATAGACAGCTGTTGAAAATATGATGTTTCGCAGGTTGTAAACACATAACGAAAACGGCTGAACTCATGGTAGTGTTGTGAAAAAAAATTATAATTGTTGCGTAGGCCTGGACTCTATACGTAAATCTCGTGTTAAACCTGCAATCTACACATATGACTTTAACTACTAACTAGTCTCTAGCTGTGTAGGACAGTGACAGTGTTGCACTAGCTATTCACTTCTTGTCATCTTCACCAACTTCAAGTTTAAGTTGTCTTCCTAAAACAGTCCAAGCGTAGCGCGTCCGTTCTTAGATCAAATACATGGAAATTCGCAGAATAAGGATAGACCACCAATCTTGTTCTCAAGCATGCTCTAGAAAGTGGTGAATTTTTATGTTTTGTCAGCTGCAGCAGATGTTTAGCTCCGAATATGGACGCTGTTTGCTTTTCTGATCTATGACCTATGCTTTTTATCTGTGTTGAATATCTCTACCTGAGTTCACGTATTTTAATAAAAAATTATGAACATCGTTAGTTCCAAAGATAAGCTCACAATTAGCTCGTGCAATAGCCTGGTGGACGTTAAGTGATCTTGACCAAAATTGGACGCCCAAGGTCGTCAGGTCTGGAGACATTCATCTGCGTTGAGTTACATCCAAGTAAACTCAGTTGTTTTGCACATTATGGATGAAATTTCTCGCTTCTGGGCTCTGATAGGCTATGGTTGCGTGGGCTATGCCAAGAAAATTTTAGAGAGGAACGTCTTTGTTCTCTAATGCATCCTCTACTCTGCTTACCAGTTCGTTTAGATACATTATGCACGATTTACCAGCCTGATAGGCGTGATGATTCCTGCGAACAGGTAGCCCCTGCAGGACCCAAGCCCGGATGTATCTTTCTACCAGTCTTTCCACAGTTTTGAGCATAAACGAGAAAAGACTGATTTATCTAAATGCCTCAGCTTGTCTTAATATGATTTGCCTGGCTTAAGGATAGTTGGTTGGTAGCGTAGTTGGCTAAAAAAACTATTTTTTAAAACTTACTCGCTTTGACACAGTTATTTCGTTTACGTACATCCTGCCTCATACAATATAGCCGTGTCACGCCACCATGGCTAGTGTCTAAGTAAAAGGACGAGTGTCAAACTACATATCGACGTTCTACCGTACTACTTTAAAACACAGTCGATTGAGACTGCACTTAGATTTAGACGGCAACATTACCTATTAAAATATTCTCAATATTACATATTCAAAGAAATTATTACGTATTTAATACATGAGAAACAATATTAGCCTTATTTGTAAAATAAAAAATGAATCCCCTTGGGCAGAGAATTGTGAACGTTGTATTCTGATTACTGTAATATCTATACTTTTTGTAGTTATACTGTAAAAAATGTGTGTTATGTGACGTTCACTTGTTTTATTAATACGACAATTTCATATATTCATAACATTCGTTTTTTTGTATGCAGACAAAAATTTTTTTTATTTATTTGTTTTTTGTGCTTGTCTAACAATCGTTAAAAATAACTACTATGTGGATCACTATAAAGCCGTGTTGGTACACTTGGAAGCACGTGCGACCTAATGTGACTTTCACTAATGCATTGACTCATCACGACGTCAGAGTTGGCTGATGGCTCATCACGTTTACTGCATCCGTACACTTGTAGAAGGCTGTGGCGCATGCATTGTGGTTGGGCTTGCACATTACAGTACTATTACACATCGAAACATGTAATACATAACAAGAATACAATGTCAAGCTTGTCTTCGTCCGATCAGCCATTGCTTAGAAAAAGTTGATCTACAAGAACTTTTTTCTAATAAAACAAACTTTTTTTAAATTTGAAAAACACATGCCCAATAACATATCCAACTGCCTAATACAGTTTCATTAATATTGAATTACGGAGTTTCGATGGGCATGTTTTTAAAGTTTAGATTTTTATTTTATTTATTTTGAAATGCTACATTAAAGACAATATCCAATTACAATCTGCATCGATTAAATTAACAATAATAACACGAGATTCAATAGTGTTATTGCACAACAATATTAATAGTCCCATCAGTCTTGCAAACAGAAAAAACCTGTGGAAACAGCCAGTTGATAAGGGTGTTTAAGATAGAGAAGAGGGTTTTTGAGATTTGGCGACACTAAAACCCAACCAAACTTCACGTGCCACAGCCTTCTACTACTAGTAGTGTACGGATGCAGAGCATCAGCCGGCTCTGACGTCAACGTGATGAGTCAACGCATTAGTGAAAGTCACATGAGGTCTCACGTGCTTCTAAGTGTACAAAGACGGCTTTCTAGCGATCCCAATAGTAGATATTATTAACAACTTGTTGAACAAACAACAAATTACAAAACAAAAATAAAATAGAACTTCATTATAAAAAAAGAGGATGTTGAAAAGTCTGGAGTCGGGTTGGAGGGTTAAATTATTAATTTGGTTTGATGATTAAAACTTTGCAAATTTTTTTGGGAGCTGATCACTTGTTTTTTAACATTCTTACTGACTTTGTTCTTTCAATATATGGTGGAAGTTCGATGGGGGACGGCTCACAAGGAGGTAGTAGATATTTTTATATGTAACCATAGGTTGATATACTCACTATTTTAAAGGAATTGTCAAGCAAAAACAAATGCCGCAAACTGCACAAAAAGATCATATATGAAATAATTGTGGCTATTCAAAATGTTTTAAATAAGCCGTAAAATACAGATAACATTTTGAAAGATGCTGTGATTAGTCTAATTTTACTACATTTAAACATTTTTTGAGTGGTTCGTAATCATATGATGAACATAAAACCACTTACTATAAATGTTATAGCGTTAACATAAACAATAAATAAGTAATTTATTCATTTAATTCATAAAATGATCATTTGGAGCAAGGGACCCAAAAGGTTATCATTTTGTTATTGCAATCCACCAAACTACCCAGAAAAAGATTTTTTTAATTTTTTAATTTATTAAAATCAAACTAATTACAGAAATTTAAAGAATGTCAGTTATTTTTTACGGCTTTTAAAAACTTTCAATAACCTTTATTTCTTAATGAATTATCCTTTTGAATTGCGGTTTGCTGCACTATTCTTTGCTTTACCAGCCCTTTATATTGATGAGCTATCAATCTATTCTTACATTTTAAATTATCTACTAACTCCTCGTGGGCCATTCCACGTTGAGGCAAAAAGTCATTAAAGAGTCATTAAGTACATTAAAAAAATTATGTTTACAAAGTTTTAGTCCTCTAACCCAATTAATAATGTAAATATTAAACTATCTCCAGACTTTTCAGCATTCCTTACATGTAGACATGTTGTCTGCAATAAATGATTCTATGCCGACCTTGCGTCAGTATTAAGAGACCCGAGACCAGAATCCATCGCTTACCACCTCCACAACATTAGTATAGGATAGGTTAAAGAATATTAATATACATTCTGTTCAAGTGATCCGAGTGTTGTCATCTTGTTGAAGAAAGACTACCCTCGAAGTGTATCTTAGTTTACCCCGTATTTTCGGAGGTTCGAGTTGTTGAGGAGAGACTACTCTTGAAGTGTGATGCAGGGGTTGAGTGGTTGTATCTCACTTTACCCTGTCTTCTTGGAGGTACGAGTTGTTGAGGAGAGACTACCCTCGAGGTGTACTGCAGTGGTTGCGTGGCTGTATCTCAATTTACCCCGTCTTCTCGGAGGTTTTATTTTATTTTTTATTTATTTTTTTTCATTTATTCATAAGACGCCGATCGTCAAGATATAGGCGAATATGGATCGAGTTGTTGAGGAGAGACCCTCGAAGTGTACTGCAGTGGTTGTGTGGCTTTATCTCAGTTTACCCCGTCTTCTCGGAGGTTTTATTTTTTTTATTTATTTATTTTTTTTCATTTATTCATAAGATGCCGATCGTCAAGATATAGGCGAATATGGATCGAGTTGTTGAGGAGAGACTACCCTCGAAGTGTACTGTAGTGGTTGTATGGCTGTATCTCAGTTTACCCCGTCTTCTCGGAGGTTCGAGTTGTTGAGGAGAGACTACCCTCGAAGTGTACTGCAGTGGTTGTGTGGCTGTATCTCAGTTTACTCCATTCCGTGTTTTCTCGGCTGTTCGAGTTGTTGAGGAGAGACTACCCTCGAAGCGTACTGCAGGGATTGAGTGCTGTATATCAGTTTACGCCGTGTCTTCTCGTTGTTCAGGAGAGACTACCCATGAAGCGTAAGCAGCGGTTCAGTGGCTGTATATTAGTTTAAACCGTGTCTTCTCGGCAGTCCGAGTTGTTGAGGAGATACTTCCCTGGAAGTGTGTTTTAGGGGTTCAGTGGCTGTATCTTAGTTTACCCCGTGTCTTCTCGGCGGTCCGAGTTGTTGAGGAGAGACCTCTCTGGAAGTGTGTTCTAGGTGTTAAGTGGCTGTATCTCAGTTTACTCCGTATTTTCTCGTGGTTTGTCACGCTTTGGTTCGGTATTGGAATGTGGGACTTTGGCATGTAAGTCAGTTGGACTGGTCTCAGCCTATTTTTGGCCTGTCGGTGTCGCCTACTACCAACAGTCAACACCGGCTCTGTAGATAGATGACTCGGCTCCACGAAGCCGACATGAACACATAACGATCACCATTTATACAAACGCAGCTCAGAATAGTTTTGATATTCCTGTCCTAGGTATGAACCCCTTAATACTTCCCCCGGATGACCATTGCTCCTGAATATAGTTGCTATGCATATATTGTGCTATAATATTTGACAACACACTCTCTCGCTCTCAGGCAAAAATAACAATAATAATACTTTATTGACATCATTGGATGTATAAAATTGTATAGAGTATAAAAATATAAATTAATATAAAATATAAATGGAAATAGAATTACAGTTCTTACATAACAAAATGTCTTGTGAAAAAATAATTTAATTTTTAATAACACATATCTAATTGATCTGTTTCAATAAACAAATTAACAATTTCTTTTAGGAAATGGATATGTATAATAATTCAGGTACAAGCCCTGCAAATGTATCTTTGTAATACAATAGTTAATGGTATCTAGAATCCATTGAACCCTAGTTACTGTGGCCTCCAATGCAATCTGTCCATACAATTTCGAAGTATAATAACCCTAGTTATTGTGGTGCGGCATACGGAAGCCTCCAATACAATCTGTCCGTACAATTTGGACATATAATAACCCTAATTAGTGTGACGCGGCAGACGGAAGCCTCCAATACAATCTGTTGGACGTATAATAACCCTAGTTAGTGTGGCGCGGCAGACGGAAGCCTCCAATACAATCTGTCCGTACAATTTGGACGTATAATAACCCTAGTTAGTGTGGCGCGGCAGACGGAAGCCTCCAATACAATCTGTCCGTACAATTTGGACGTATAATAACCCTAGTTAGTGTAGCGTGGCAAACGTAAGCCACCAATACAATATGTCCGTACAATTTGGACGTATAATAACCCTAGTTAGTGTGGCGTGGCAGATGGAAGCCTCCAATACAATCTGTCCGTACAATTTGGACGTATAATAACCCTAGTCATTAGTGTGGCGCGGCAGACGGAAGCCTCCAATACAACCTGTCCGTACAATTTGGACGTATAATAACCCTAGTTAGTGTAGCATGGCAAACGTAAGCCACCAATACAATCTGTCCGTACAATTTGGACGTATAATAACCCTAGTTAGTGTGGCGCGGCAGATGGAAGCCTCCAATACAATCTGTCCGTACAATTTGGACGTATAATAACCCTAGTCATTAGTGTGGCGCGGCAGACGGAAGCCTCCAATACAATCTGTCCGTACAATTTGGACGTATAATAACCCTAGTTATTAGTGTGGCGCGGCAGACGGAAGCCTCCAATACAACCTGTCCGTACAATTTGAACGTATAATAACCTTAGTGTGGCGCGGCAGACGGAAGCCTCCAATACAATCTGTCCGTACAATTTGGACGTATAATAACCCTAGTTAGTGTAGCGTGGCAAACGTAAGCCACCAATACAATCTGTCCGTACAATTTGGACGTATAATAACCCTAGTTAGTGTGGCGCGGCAGACGGAAGCCTCCAATACAATCTGTCCGTACAATTTGGACGTATAATAACCCTAGTAATTAGTGTGGCGCGGCAGACGGAAGCCTCCAATACAATCTGTCCGTACAATTTGGACGTATAATAACCCTAGTCATTAGTGTGGCGTGGCAGACGGAAGCCTCCAATACAACCTGTCCGTACAATTTGAACGTATAATAAATAACCCTAGTTAGTGTAGCGTGGCAAACGTAAGCCACCAATACAATCTGTCCGTACAATTTGGACGTATAATAACCCTAGTTAGTGTGGCGCGGCAGACGGAAGCCTCCAATATAATCTGTAGTATTTGTCTAATATTTGGCTAACCGAAAATATTGAATACAGGTGATATACAGTAAGTAAAGTATATTTCTTGACGGGCTCTTCCAACCCATCCACCCATCCAAGTACGTGATTATTGGCTCTTTTTCCTATCCAAGAATAGTATTTCCTCCAGTACGTCATTCTAGATTTCCCTCCAACCAAGTACGTCCTGAATAGCTCCCCCTCCCATCAAGTACGTCATTACTGATCCCTCTCTCACAAAGTACGTTTGAAGTGCTCTCCCTCCCGCCTAAATACGTATTGATGGACTCTCCCCCTCACCCACGTTCTTTTTGACGGGCTCTTTCTCCTACCTAAGTACTTCAAGATAGGCTCTCCCTTCAGCCAAAGTACAACGTGACGAGATAATCCTCCCACTGTGCATGGTGGAAGAACACAAGGGTGTGCTCATGCGCAAGTGAATGACGTCATTCAGGCAACTTGGCCGGCACCGTCACCACGGTCAGTGTCCCACTCCATATGCGCGTTTTGTTTTACTGTTGTGGCTTTTTAAAATCGCTTGTATGGGTAAGTTACATATATGCAGTGCAATGTAATTAAAAAATTATAAAATCTTGCCGACCAACAATTATAAAGCCACATTAGAATCCCTGATAAAGCTATGGTTCGTTTCGTTTGGTTTCCTTAAGAGCATACATACAAATGTGACACGTAAAAATATGTTCGCAAAGAAGAGGAAATAAAACATATGTTCGCGTTGTAATACTTTACTTTCTTTTAATTGAACGATTTCGGACGTAGTTATACCTTTACTAAGCTCTTTTATAGATGAAGTTTGTCTTTTAAAAAGTTTGTCTGAACTGTAACAACAAAGTATCTATTATTCTAATGAATGACTATTATTAGTCTATTATTCTAATGAATCATGTTGTGAGAGCAGTGCGGAGCGTAGTATTCGGAGGGAGACGGAGTGTAGTTGCTGCCTGAGTGACGTCATGGCGCCGCCGACCAGTTTTCGTCCAGCCTATGAAGCACAACCTTGTTTCCTTCCACCATGCCAACCATGTACGTCTTGACATGCTCTTCCTCCCGTCCAAGTACGTCCCCACGTTTTAACAATGAATTCTAATCTCTATATATGATGCAGAAATTATATTTGTATTCATTGCTTTTAAGTAGTTCAAGTACAATTTGACGATTGTTCAATAAATGTTTACAAGTCGTTGTTAACCATGGCACTGTACAATACAACAAGAACCTTGTTTTGTTTAAAATGTTTGATATAGCTATACTAAATAATAACTATGTGATTAACTCTTATGCGTATTCAAATTATTAGTCTATTATTTACATTTACTGTATAAGAATAATAAGATCATAATTTATTCTTTTTTTTTAATGTAGAATAAGTCGTATTTTTCTGGATTTTTACTAGGCACGGAAGTAAAATGTTCATACTTGTGGAGCCGAGTGGTCCCCTTGTTACCTCGCTGCTGGAAGAAGGTATTGTTATTCTAACGTAGGAACAACATTAGTATTTTCTTATCCAGTTAAATTAAATGTCCCTTGTAATTTAACTTACTTACGAAAGTAAGTTACCGGTATTTATCCAGTATACTACTGTATTACTTCCTGTATACTACTGTATTACTTCCTGTATACTACTGTATTACTTCCTGTATACTACTGTATTACTTCCTTAGGCAGAGTAAATGATAAGATGTCTTAGGTTCCAACTTTCATATTCGTCGACGATAAAAATACTTATTTACCTAAGTCAACTGTCATGTAAAACTTAAAACATAATTAAGTCAATGTAGTATCAGCTGTTAAATGACCTTGAACGGTGTTGAAGGTCACTGCAACAAGCAATATATCGTGATTCAGAAGGCCTTGGCCATCCAGCGGTCAAAGGCTCGGAGCCTCCTGTCTCCCACCCACGTGATTTGCGCCCAGTCACTGGAGGACCTTGGTCGCATTGGAGGCGAGCGAGTAAAGTGCAAAAAAATTAACTAAATTTATTCACAAACCCTGACTGTCACATCGTTTCTTTAAGTTTTGTATTTACGTGTAACTTTTGAGATATTAATTTCAGACACTTTTATTTTGTTAATTTTTATTAGTTGAGATTATCGACTTATTGTTATTACGCTGTTGTAGCACGCTTTAAATGTATTTTAATTTAATTAATTATTTTTTGAGTAAATATTCCAACTATCGAAGGCAAGGGCTGAAAAATATCAATTTTAAACGTTAACCCGTATTACTTTTATAGATTTTGATATGTATTTATATGTTAGCCTCGTCTATTTGGTCTACGCCACCAAACCCCATATTTCATTCACTCTTCCTTATGTTCAAATTTATACCGTGGATTCGAGTATGTTTAGAGACATGGCAAGTTTTTAATTAATGTCCAGTTTGGGCAAGTTGGTCCATATATGTTAACTTTTCCATACTTTACAGCTATTTTCAAATGTTTATACATACATAACCCATCCGCCCACCCATACATGTACAGTGGTGTTTACCCACCCGCCCACCCATACATAGTGGTATTGACCCACCCGCCCACCCATACATGTACAGTGGTGTTTACCCACCCGCCCATACATACACATAGAGTGGTATTGACCCACCCGCCCACCCATACATGTACAGTGGTGTTTACCCACCCGCCCACCCATACATAGTGGTATTTACCCACCCGCCCACCCATACATGTACAGTGGTGTTTACCCACCCGCCCATACATACACATAGAGTGGTATTGATCCACCCGCCCACCCATACACGTATGGGTTGTATTAACCCACCCGCCCATCTATACACGTACAGTTGTATTGACCCACTCACCCACCCATACATGTACAGCGGTGTTAACCCACCCGCCCACCCATACACGTACAGTGTTATTGACCCACCCACCCGCCCACCCATATACGTACAAAAATCGTTGAATATTTGTGAATTGTGTTATTTTAGACGAATTTGATCAAAGTCAAACATATTTTACTTAAACCTATCATGTATTTAGTACAAGACGATCAGATTGTAGAATTAAAAGCTTTGGGATCCGGTTTATTTATTAGTAAACATGGGAAGTAAAAATGTTTTTAAATGTTTTGAAAGTTTTAAAGAACATTTCTTTATTTAATTAATGGTGATACTTTAAGAGTCTACAGAGGCTGTAGGCCATGTTGGTTTTATTTCCATAAGAACAATGTTATTTTCGAACCGGACATAGAATCACGCGTTTCCAAAATAAACAGTAATTTTTTACGGATTTTTCCATTCAAATTTCATTGTTTCATTCTTTGACAATTCCTAATTTTATAGTTTTCCTATATTTCTAGTTTTATATAAAAAAATATAAAACCTATTTAGTATGAAGTTTTTATTATCACCTTTTTTTCAAAACTAGGCGTATGTATTAAAGTATCAAAATCAAACCCAATGCGCAATATGATAACATTTAAAATTACACCTCATACACAACTTTTGGTCAATAAATAAAGAAAATATATTATTTTGCAAAAATCATCGTTCTTATGGGATTAAAACCAACATGGCCGACAGGCTCTGCAGGCTCTTAAATTACGATTAAAACATCTCAAATGTAGCTGTTTAAAAATTAAATTAATTCACTGTAGAACTTTTGAAAGTTTAAAATTAAAGTTTCTACATTGTAATATACAGTGATTTAGTCAAAATATTGAGGCATTTAAATCATGAGACTAATTAATAGTTATGATAACAACATGTATCTTTTTTATTATACCATTTACAAAATTGTAAAGCATCAGTCAACTATAATATAAATCAAGAGACGCGGTAGAGTTTCGTGCCAAGTACATTAAAGGCGATTTTTATTTAAACAACAGTATGAAAAAAATAATCTTCAAAATATTTCCTCTTTGCGTACACTATTTGAATTAATCCTGAGAAAATGATTAAATTTAATGTTCATCAGTCAAAGTTCCATATAATAAATACAATGCCACATCCAAGAGTCGAACATTCTGTTACATTTTTGAAGTCTGAGGTATCGAATGAGAAAGTGATAGCGATGAAACTAAATTTATGAGTAAATAAAAATAGGGGGGGCTTATGTTAAATTGGATGAGAGAATTGCGATGTGCACTAAAGGATACTATAAAGATGGTAAGTTAGTGCATTTTTGACCATCATGTTTTGAAACTGTACTAGGCACCCACCAAAACTATGTTTAAGGATTTTTTTAAATGTTGAATGGGGAAATTTGTTTCACCATTTAATTTGATGGTGAAAATTCTGAATTAATTTTTTGTTGTACATTGTACAGATTTCTTTTATGTGTAGCAATTTTATGATTTTGTTTTGGTTATGTATGTATTGAAATTATACAAACATAATTGTTTCAATATACTTGATTCAATATATGATCTGTGCAGATCGATATGTTTCTTTTAGAGGATCGTATTTATTTTGTGGCAGTAATTTTAACTATAAATATTTAATAATAAATAGTCACTACGAATTAAGTTACACTTGACTATATTCTCTTCAGATAATTATCTCTTCATACGTGTTCGCAAACTCGACTCTCCCTACTCCAGTATTCTAACCCTCCCCCATTTGACACTAGTATTGTCTGCCGAGCAACCTTATGATGTATAATTTATTTTAGAATCAACTTTCATTGTTGAATCCATAAGTAATGTTCTAAATTACTTAATTTAATCCCAAGTGATATATATTATTTAACAAGTTTTATTTGTAATTAATTCTGAAAGTGAAGAAAAGCTACGTTTCAGCACTATGTCAACAAGACACAAACACTTATAGTTATTGATAGTAATTTTATATTTTAATTAATTATAGTTCAATCATTGTCGTCTTTACAGAGTTGGACATTAAGAATTATTTCCTTGGTTCTGCTAGTGTACACCTATGAGTGCAAGCCATATTCCACGTTTTTATCTAGTTCTACACTGCGTATTGTAGAAATAACTATTTTTTACAAAACCTTCAACATAATGCATACATCTATAACAGTTATTATAGAATTAACGTACTTAATTAAAGGAGTATATTCAGAGTTTTGCAAGTTTGTTAAATTAGATCCCCTTAAAATTGTAAACCAAAATGATTAGGCCTATTGTGACTTATACGTTTAATAATATAATTTTTTCTTGGTAAATAGTTTCATAAATAAATTTCTTTCGTTCACGCATCAATTATTTTAATAATACAACTACATCAACCTTAGTGTTCTGCTCGCATGTTTTACAACCCCCAACCGTTTGTTGCCAGTTTCTTGAACAAAATATCACACCTTTCTTTCTTTTATTCAGACTGTGACCAAGTTAATCTTTTCTTTGATGTTATAGTTGTTGTACAAGTTAAAGTTTAAAACAAAGGACTCATATATTTAGATTTGTTAAATCTGAATGTAAATTCGAATTCATAAGAAAAACAAGGATCGCGTGTGTTAAGTTTTTGTTTTACCAATTCAAAATGTTTTGGCTGTGATAAATAATACTTATGGCTGTAAAAGGTGAAAATAAACTTTTTATAAAGTCACCAAATCCGAGTTATTAGCTTTACTGTTGTAGTTTCAGAGGTATGTAGGCTAAGTCAGTGTTCTATAAAACAAAAGGGGTAAAAAGGAAATGTTACTGTTCTTGTAGTTTTTAAGCCCAACGCATTTATATAGGCCATATTTTACACAAATTTGACATGGTCATGTATTTATCACATTTGTTGCTACTAACTGAGGCTCACGAATTGGTTTTAAAGGCTCTAATGAATTGCTAAGAGGAAAAGCTAATAGTCTTAACATTTCCAACTATTTTGAGAAATTATTACCTGACATAATGACATTGCCTTGACAGTGGTGTTGAATGGTTTCCATTAGCTGCACATTCCTTTTGAAGGTCGAAGTAAGCCGGTCCAACCAAGCCACATCGTGTGACATGTGGCGTGCTGAGTGTGGTGGCTGGATCTCCCTCACGTGTTTTATAGCAGGTGGCACGACAACTGTCACGTGACCCTCCTCCTACCACGTTACTGTACCAGAGAGTACACGTGCAAAAATCGATATAGCAAGCCGGTGCAAGCTGGCCAAATTGTGTGCCATGTCGTGTGCTGAGTGTGATGGTGATGGCTGGATCTCCTCTCACGTGTAGCGGGACTCGGGAGGCGCGTCAACTGTCACGTGACCCTCCTCCTGCTACGTTAATGTACCAGAGAGTACACATGCAAAAATCGATATAGCAAGCAGGTGCAAGCTAACCACATCGAGAGCCATATCGTGTGCTGAGTGTAATGGTGTTATCTTTTCTCACGTCTTAGCGAGTCACGTGGTGGTGTCATAACTTGTATATATGTGATAGTTTTTAAGAGACCCACACGTCCACCCATACACTACAGTGGTATCAATCCACTCATCCCCCATACACTACAATAGTCTTGAACCACCCACTCATCCATCTATACATGTGCATTGACCTTCCCGCCTACCCATACACATACAATGATATTCTGGAAAATGTTACTGTACGTGTTCACAATGATATAAATTATAACCCTTGATCTGTGCCGTATGACAAGTAACAGATTGTCGAGTAGGCACCTTGCAGCTCAGAACCACGTTCAACAGCCTTCGTACTTAAAGAAAACCTGAACGTTTCATCGATACGGGGATATGACGGTGTGCTATTGAACTTTATTGTTCAATACAATTGTTTTAAACTGTATGTTGATGTGGTATTGTCTTTATGTAATGAACAATTATTGGCAAAAAACCAATCATAAGCCTCTGGAAAAATTATTTCAAGTAAAAATGCCAGACTATTTTATGTGAAAAAAAAACAAACAGAAAA
Organism: Stictocephala bisonia; assembly: GCA_035578905.1. Lineage (NCBI taxonomy): Eukaryota > Metazoa > Arthropoda > Insecta > Hemiptera > Membracidae > Stictocephala > Stictocephala bisonia. The sequence goes on from JAQJVL010001052.1 coordinate 145,538, forward strand.
AGACATAAACATGCATTCATATCACAAAAATAATAAGTACACTTCTGTATTACAACAGATGAGGATGGGATTCAGGTTGTAATCAAAGGGTTGTGTGAGAGTTCAATTCCTCCCCCCCCCCCGCTCTGTTCGATCATAGAGAGGGGTACGTAACCTTGACCCTGCGGTAGGTCGACCACGTGTATCGGAAAACCAACCCACTATAGAGAACTGAGAAAGTAATGGCGCAACACCTCCAGTGTTGAGTTTCAGTTTAATCAAATACAAATCACGTCTCACTACTTCACATATTTATTTATCATTTGTATAAACAATTGCATTTTCGAGGAAGGAGAATTGTATGGTGTAACTGTGCAGTGCTACCTGCATACAGTGAAGGGATTAGTCTCTGATTTGAAATCTGTGTTCACTAAAATAATTTTAATATTTATTTGTTTTTGTACTGTATGTGCAAACAATATCTTGCTTAAATTATTTTTTAATCTACCACAATGTCCTTTCTCTAAGGAGGCAAGTAGTGTATATGTATAGAACAGATTGTCAAGTAGGGAGGGTGGGACACACTAGTGACATGTTTGCAGTCTCGTGTGAGATGGAATGGTTCGGCTTGTGCCGATTGCAGGGTGGGTTGAAGGGGTTGTTGGCACATACTGAATACGTAAATTTGCATATCGGGTTATGACAGGGCGTGGTGTAATCTAAAATAGTATTTCTAAAATATTACCAGTAAAATGTTTTTTTTTTTTTTTTTTATCTTGGGATATGACAGTACAATACAGATCGCGATATTCGAATGACCCTTAGAGAATTTAGCGGGCTGTTAAAAGATTGGTGGAAAACACAATTCTATAATATTATTATTTAGTAATCAGCCCTAGATTTCATAAAAAAAAACAAAAACATTGACAATTTTTATTTGTTTACAGATGGCTTTTGTCTGAGAACCTAATTCGACTTAACCGGCACATAATTATCATAAATAACATTCTATCGCATTACTAAATTCGTGCTTTTTACGCCCCACTTACTTATTCTATATAAAGTAGACCTTTGGCGGTTGAATTAAGTACACTAGTAAACATTTCGAATGTGTGCTTAAGAAAGAAAACTGCAGTTTAATCCTCTATACAATATCATTTCATCAGCGTTAAACTATTAAGGTCTACAATTGGAGTTGTAAAAGTTTATGTCGCTGTCTTTAGAGTTCATAACTGTCATTAGTGATATTCTTCAAATAAATTTAAAAAGTTCGTGCAACTAGCATTTTAAATTTAAATGCTCATAAATGTTACCATTTTAAAAGTTACTTCGCTTCTAGAAAACCCTCTACCCACCCTACTGCGACACAAATAAACATGGTCAATTCGACTTGACCAAACCGAACTGGACATGTATGAACCAAACTGGTTTGAGAGCAAGTACTTCGACACAAGCCAGACAACCCAAGCACACTCTACACTATGAATAGAACTTGAGAGGCATTCCCTTGACGTCATAAACATGGTCAATTCGACTTGACCAAACCGAACTGGACATGTATGAACCAAACTGGTTTGAGAGTAAGTACTTCGTCACATGCCAGACAACCCAAGCACACTCTACACTATGAATAGAACTTGAGAGGCATTCCCTTGACGTCATAAACATGGTCAATTCGACTTGACCAAACCGAACTGGACATGTATGAACCAAACTGGTTTGAGAGCAAGTACTTCGACACAAGCCAGACAACCCAAGCACACTCTACACTATGAATAGAACTTGAGAGGCATTCCCTTGACGTCATAAACATGGTCAATTCGACTTGACCATACCGAACTGGACATGTATGAACCAAACTGGTTTGAGATGCGACACAATCCAGACAACTCAAGCACACACTACACTATGAATGGAACTTGAGAGGCATTTCCTTGACGTCGTTCATATGGTCAATTCGACTTGACCAAACCGAACTGGACATGTATGGACCAAACTGGTTTGAGTTCATGTACTTCGACACAAGCCAGACAACTCAAGCACGCACTACACTACGTATGGAACTTGAAAGGCATTCCCTTGACGTCGTTCACATGGTCAATTCGACTTGACCAAACTGAACTGGACATGTATGGACCAAGGGATATTAGTATGTGTCATTTAGGACTCTCGCGAATTCGGCAGCTTTTTCCTACTCTGGTGGAAGGAGCAGCATAAGTTCTGCAACTTTCATAAAACTGACTCCAACAGAAAGTCATGAACTAGTGAGTACAGACAGCGTAATTCTATCAGTAAGCAGTCGTAGGAAGAATTTAGAGACATAAAATACAAACATATCCCATTTCAGTTATTGTTGTTGAACATTTTAGTCACCACAAGCAAAACGCATGTGTCTAAATTAAAATATAATCTAATTCTTTCACTAAACTATATGAGAGGTGAACAAATTTAAAGGTATTGTGAGAGCTGAAAGCCTTAAAATAAAACAAATAGTGTTAGTAGTCAATAAAGCACATTTCATTTAATTTATTTACACCAACAAACTAAGAATATAGTAAACCTTACTAAGTCAATAACCAACTTTCAGTAAAATCAGGGCAATGATGAACGTTTACTTTCTTTGACATCTGTATCTATTTCGCTGATGTTTATTCATAACTTCATTTTCAAATCATTAATTAATTTAACGAAAAAATTTAACTTAAAATTATTTAGCTAATAACCAAAACATTTTGGTTGGATGATCATTTTATACTCTAAACGTGTATATAAAAATAAACAAATCACAGTTTTAAGTAGAAGTTGAATTGCGAAAGCGCCTGATGAATAAACATAGTAAAATACTAATAAAACTAATAATATAGGGGCTAAACTGTGGAAGTTACCTTCATAAGCCAATTTACACAGGAAAATCCTATTATTATGTTTTATATAATGTTATTCATAATAAAATTTTTTTAACTAGTTACAGGTTAAAAAGATAATTTCAAAATTAAAGCGATTGAGAATGTTGTGTACAATTCTAAACAGAGAAAAACTATCCATAAAACTACTATAAATATTGTAAAAACTGTTAAACGATTTTGAAATATCGGCGCTTAAAAACGTATACTAGCTGATAGCTACTTAAAACATCAATACTGAAGCTGTTCGTCGAGTTTACTTGATTTTAGCAGCAAAAAAAAGGACACACATTTAACAACTCCTAGTTTGGTAATTGGACCAGCTTTTAGCTGGTTTACTTTGTTCTGTACAAGTCAGAGAGCACAGAATATTCTATGCTCTGTGGTATGAGTATGTAGCCTTCTTTTTGTGGTAGAGCCAGTTTTTATTTGATTGCTCTTTTGTACAGCGTTTATTCTGACCTATGTACAAATTTCTTCATTCTTCGGACTTTTGATAAATTTGTTTGAGTTGGAATATTGGAATATCCAGTATTTACAACAATTGTATAACTGAAGGTCGCCTGTAAGAATGTGTGCAAGCCAAACACCAATCCATCCCCTCGTCGCTACCTGAAGAGAGTTGCTGAGATCATGCTTGTTAAAGTTTCTCCTTGTAAAAGTAAAATAAATTAGTAAGTATATTAAAAAAAGGAAACAAGATTTAAAATCTCATCCTAGTCGCGTGGCTCTGTGGGGTTGATAGACGAGAAATGTAACACTTATCATATCCAAAAATAGTTTATTATACATTATTTGTTGATAGAAACATTCAATAGAAAAACGTTGCACAGGTGAATAACAATTTATTTATACAATAATGATAAATTAGTAAAAGCTAGACAACATTGTATTAATATATTCAGAATGATTTAGCCCAAGATTTTAACTGGCAATGATCATGCAAGTAATTTAACAGTCAATAAAATAAAAACAATATACGCTGCAGCTACCAGTCTATGTAAGGAAATAATAAATAATATCTTGCACAAATATTCACAGGAGTCAAGACGCGATTTGTCATGATCCGGTTTGAGATGGTAAGACTTCTTCTTTAAGAATATCTTCCATTAAATGTCAAATTAATTACAGTGCTCTACATAAATAAGTTGTTTCAATGTATATAATAGCTTGACAAGTTGTGGGGAGTTTTGTGATAAATGTTATGAATTTCAACATTTCAGCAAAATAACTTTGCTATCGAGCATTTCGTAAAAAGTGTTTGTTGTTGATTTGAAAATTTGAACAAAACAACTTTGATAAGATATTGAGTTTTTAAATTAATATTATGGGTTTCAACATAGCAACTAAATTAGTTTGTCTAGTTCAGTCTTGTTTCGTTTAAACATAGGAAAATATTGTTTAGTATTTTTTTTTTCTAGTTGGTAGTGTTTAATGTAACAATATGAATCAATTACATTTGAGGTAGAAGTTGTTTAACTAAAAACAACAAAACAAAACGAAACAAAATAATAGATTTCCTAATTAAAAAAGTACTATGCTTTCTTTTTCTTCTGAGTTTCCACGAGTCGAACCTGTAGGTTTCAAATATATAAAGTAAATAACTCGTTGTTGTCTGTGATTCGTTATAAAAACAATATGGTGATGTTCGTAAAAACAAAAAGCACAGCATACAATTATTATTATATTTGAAATTGGTCCGAAGAGTCGAGCTCTTTGTCAGCTGCTCTCACTCACTAGTCAATGTTAGTGAACTAGTTATCCGTCGAGTTATTAATAATTTTGACTTTTATTTATATTGTAGCTATATTTTTTACATCATTTTAAGATTTTTTTAAAAGTATAAGTGGTTTAGTTATGTATAAAACTAAAACAGTTCAATGTTTCTCGAAGTACGAGTTTTCATAGTTTGGAATAGAAAATAGCCTCGCCGAGACTAACAATCGGTAGACTTCAGATGTCCTTATTTCAATAGATGCAAGTGTCATCGATGACCGATTTCAATTCAGTCCTTGAAACCGAATGAGAGATCACAATCGACGTTTGTTTGATCTACCTCAGGTCAAGGTGACCTTCAAGAGATCGGTAAACAAGTGCGCAATCCACTAAACAAACCGAAAGGAGATGAAAGTATTGTGGACGAGGACCTTGCCCCACCTTAGCTTTTATCCCGACACTATGTCGCTATCTACTTTTGTAATGAGCCTTCAGTCGACGCGAATCTACGAGAGATTGTTGACACTCAAGAGAATGGGCTCTGTTTATCTCAGGGTCAGTGTCATTGTTGGCCTAGCCTTAATAAGCTTAGCTATTAACATGACAATTACCTGTGCCGTGGGGCTCGTGGATCAACATAGGTTTGACTTAAAGCTTGCGATTCTGACAAGTTACTGGAACATGATGTGCAAAATAAGTTGGAACAAGTCATGCGTACATTTTAGGTACTGTTTCCTTCTATTTCTGCATCACTTGTATCTCAACACGCGTCCAGCAGCTGTGGCGGTGTGCACATCGTGTCGTGCGTTACCGATTTGCGCATGCGCATACCAGATATTTCCAATACAACGCAACAGAAAATTATATATTTTTCTTTTTAATAGAACCCTTTCATAAATACAGCACCTAAACAGTGTTTGTAAGCGAGTTGTCATTAGTGCGATTGGTTTGTAATTTTGTTTATCAGTATAATGTCTGTTTCAGTTCGCGGGCCGCCACGCCCCTTGTGAAGGATGAACAGACATTGTATCGATATTGCGAATCCGTTTCAGGGTAAGTACAATTTTATTTACTTAACAAGACAATTGGGTTATTAAGTAATGTATTATATCGAAGTTAATGGTTAAAACAGAAAATTACCTTGTTCTTATTCAATGTAGATGGAAGGATGAATCATGAAATCCGATATCTGTATAATAATTACTTCTGGGTTGAACTGGATATTGCAGACTGGCCAGCGCTGTCGGGACATCCTCTACTGCTGTTCTCACGCTGAGTGTCACTGCAGCGTGTGTTGGTCACAATTGTATGATAAAAACGTGATGTGAACTGATGTATTTTGTACTATATCTAAATTAGATTTAAAATTAGAAGATACTTACCAAACATTATTATAACCGTATTGTGCTAGTACTTAGAAGAAAACAAGTTGTTAGGGTAGACAGAAGTTTTACACTTTTAGATCTCATATTAATGAAAATCATTCTTAGTTATTGTAGTTGAGTGTTAGCAAACACATTAAATCTAGCGTTTCATTTTAGCGTCAATAGAAGCATCGTGCTCGTCCTGCAAGTTCAACAAATACACTGTCAATTTACATTAGATAGAAGGAATATGCTCGTCTTGCAAGTTCAACCAATTTACATTAGATAGAAGGAACGTACTCGTCTTGCAAGTTCAATAAATACACTGTCAATTTACATTAGATAGAAGGAACGTGCTCGTTTTGCAAGCTCAACGAACACACTGTCAATTTACATTAGATAGAAGGAACGTGCTCGTCTTGCTAGCTCAACAAATACACTGTCAATTTACATTAGATAGAAGGAACGTGCTCGTCTTGCAAGCTCAACAAATACACTGTCAATTACATTAGTATAGAAGGCACGTGCTCGTCTTGCAAGTTCAACGAATACACTGTCAATTTACATTAGATAGAAGGAATATGCTCGTCTTGCAAGTTCAACCCAATTTACATTAGATAGAAGGAACGTGCTCGTCTTGCAAGTTCAATAAATACACTGTCAATTTACATTAGATAGAAGGAACGTGCTCGTCTTGCAAGTTCAACGAACACACTGTCAATTTACATTAGATAGAAGGAACGTGCTCGTCTTGCAGCTCAACAAATACACTGTCAATTTACATTAGATAGAAGGAACGTGCTCGTCTTGCAAGCTCAACAAATACACTGTCAATTTACATTAGATAGAAGGAACGTGCTCGTCTTGCTAGCTCAAAAAATACACTGTCAATTTACATTAGATAGAAGGAACGTGCTCGTCTTGCAAGCTCAACAAATACACTGTCAATTTACATTAGATAGAAGGAACGTGCTCGTCTTGCAAGCTCAACAAATACACTGTCAATTTACATTAGATAGAAGGAACGTGCTCGTCTTGCAAGTTCAATAAATACACTGTCAATATACATTAGATAGAAGGAACCTGCTCGTCTTGCAAGCTCAACAAATACATTGTCAATTTACATTAGATAGAAGGAACGTGCTCGTCTTGCAAGCTCAACAAATACACTGTCAATTTACATTAGATAGAAGGAACGTGCTCGTCTTGCAAGTTCAATAAATACACTGTCAATTTACATTGGATAGAAGGAACGTGCTCGTCTTACAAGTTCAACGAACACACTGTCAGGTCACATTAGATAGAAGGAACGTGCTCGTCTTACAAGTTCAACGAATACACTGTCAGGTCACATTAGATAGAAGGAACGTGCTCGTCTTGCAATTTCAATAAATACACTGTCAATTTACATTAGATAGAAGGAACGTGCTCGTCTTACAAGTTCAATAAATACACTGTCAATTTACATTAGATAGAAGGAACGTGCTCGTCTTGCAAGCTCAACAGATACACTGTCAATTTACATTAGATAGAAGGAACGTGCTCGTCTTGCAAGTTCAATAAATACACTGTCAATTTACATTAGATAGAAGGAACGTGCTCGTCTTGCAAGTTCAATAAATACACTGTCAATTTACATTAGATAGAAGGAACGTGCTCGTCTTACAAGTTCAACGAACACACTGTCAGGTCACATTAGATAGAAGGAACGTGCTCGTCTTACAAGTTCAACGAACACACTGTCAGGTCACATTAGATAGAAGGAACGTGCTCGTCTTACAAGTTCAACGAACACACTGTCAGGTCACATTAGATAGAAGGAACGTGCTCGTCTTGCAAGTTCAATAAATACACTGTCATGTCACATTAGATAGAAGGAACGTGCTCGTCTTGCAAGTTCAATAAATACACTGTCAATTTACATTAGATAGAGGAACGTGCTTGTCTTGCAAGTTCAATAAATACACTGTCAATTTAAATTAGATAGAGGAACGTGCTTGTCTTACAAGTTCAACGAACACACTGTCAGGTCACATTAGATAGAAGGAACGTGCTTGTCTTGCAAGTTCAATAAATACACTGTCAATTTAAATTAGATAGAGGAACGTGCTTGTCTTACAAGTTCAACGAACACACTGTCAGGTCACATTAGATAGAAGGAACGTGCTTGTCTTGCAAGTTCAATAAATACACTGTCAATTTAAATTAGATAGAGGAACGTGCTTGTCTTACAAGTTCAACGAACACACTGTCAGGTCACTTTAGATAGAAGGAACGTGCTTGTCTTACAAGTTCAACGAACACACTGTCAGGTCACAGTAGATAGAAGGAACGTGCTTGTCTTGCAAGTTCAACGAACACACTGTCAGGTCACATTAGATAGAAGATAGAAGGAACGTGCTTGTCTTACAAGTTCAACGAACACACTGTCAGGTCACATTAGATAGAAGGAACGTGCTTGTCTTGCAAGTTCAACGAACACACTGTCAATTTACATTATTCGTGATTAAACGTGCACATTAGTTACATAAATGGAATTTCCATATAGTGATGGTAGAGCTTTTTTTCTGTTGCTGTTTTTATGAGACATGTTGATTAATTTATACACGTTAACATTTGGTGATAAATTGCATTATTTTAAACAAGTTGCACTATTCCGCAACATATTTTACAATAGAGTAGTGTACATCGAGGCAGTGGTCAGCTAGCGCGATGACGTAATTGGCAGAGCTACTCACAGCGTATCCATGACGACGAAATGTTAATGGTACGTCGGTTCAGTGGTGGGAGAAAACTAATTGTCTGCGTCACTTCAATGACTAGCTTTAACTCTCTCACACAGGTTCTTTAATAAGGTTGCAATCAAAGCGGCCGAACTATAAATCTGCATTTAATTATTTTTTACTAACATTTAACAGTTAGGTCCATACCATATTAATCAACGTAATTTCCTCAGGTACATTATAACATTTCATTACACAGTCGTACTTTTACCAAGTATATATGGTCATTAATCAAACATTCGTATTTTCGTCAAGTACATATGGTATGTCGTCTGTAAGCCCCTAATACTATTTATTAATCATTCTTTTCTGTGACCGGGTAATTTCATAAAACAGTCACATTTCCTTGATATAAACTTACACTATCCCATAAAAGTCGCATACGTGTTTCTCAAGCATACCTTGGTATTTATCACAACTCACTAGTGGCACGATAGAAAATCAAGTGCACCCCCGACTCCCAAGACATTTTATACATGTACTAGCTCAATCAGTAAAGGTAAAATTATGTACGCTGATTGCTAAAGTACAGAAAACACTTTTTTTATCAGATGCAGTTTATAAAGTTTATAGCATATATAGCAAAAGTATATAGCATCATTATTATATCAGTGGACACGTGAAAAAATGCCATTTTTGATATCAGTTACAAAAAATACCATTGGTTGTGAAATTGGGTCAATGTGGGCCACTATTTATGGCGATCTCGTTTGGCAGCTGTCTACAGCCTCGTCTGTCTCTCTAAATATCCCTCCGCCAGCCGATCTCATCTCAACCTGTCTTACTCAAATTTTACATAAATAAATAATATACTGAACCCGACACTTGATCTGTTTCTTCGTTTGGAGCCATCCGTGGATATCCTCCCAATAATTGCATAATCAATTGTCTTGGAGGACTTTTAAAATGACGAAACAACATGTCAAGAAATTAGAATAAATTTGTTTTACTTAAATTAATAAATAAAAGTCTTACTTTAAAAAAGAGAGACTTTTAACAAATGTTCAGAACTGCATTTATCAAGTACAATTTGTGCTGACTGTGTTTTGGAACTAATCAATCACATTTTGATCACACCTAATCATAAGTAATTTCTTGGTCTTGTCGTAGATATAAGAGCGTTTCCAAATTCTTGTTACAAATTTCAGAATATTGTTCCTTGAGTCAAAATAAACGTAAAAAATAACATAACTGGGAGTTTATCTTTTTACATTTAGTTAAGTGTCTGTCTGTTCGGATGTGATTTTTACAAATAAAAAAGCTTATCTTTTTAACGATTTAGCCAAATCCAAACAAGTTATGTATAAACATTTTGCCTGGTGGAGTACGTAATTGAAGTGTTTAACATGAATTTGGAAACACTACGTATAAAATGTACATAGAAACATGAAGCTTTAACGAATTATATAACAACCATCCTTAGTTGAGAATAGATATTTGTAAAGAATATTTTATCTTCTAAGTGGTTTAATGACGATCGTAATTACTTAAATTACAGTGCTGATTCTTAAGTAGCATTATTATATAACTATTGTCATTTTTTCTCGTACATCTTGATTTTACTTAAAGTCTTCATATACCGGTAACTCAGAGCATTATCACATTTTACTAAAACGATAATGATTTCGTATTAGTACTGTTTTCAGTGAAATTTATAAAATGATACTAATTTGTTGTTTTTTTTTTTTTTTTTTTTGTTCGTTGTTTGTTGTTTTGATACTATTCAGTTTTTTAAGTTACATTCAGTTTTAATCTAGGCTAATAGGCTATAATAATTAATAGTAGTGTGAGTGGGTAGGTCACTGTAAAGTGTAAGTAATACAGTATTGGAAAACAATATTTTGGTGATGGGGATCAAAGTTACAAAGTACGTTAATATTTCGAAATTTTTACTAATAAAGTGGTTATAAATAGCTTAGGTCACTAATATGACCAGTGTAACTTGCCTGGCTGGTGTAAGAAACTACGTTTTGCTAGTTTGCCTTAAAAATTAATATAGTCCAATGGATACTGTATATTCAAGGCCATTCAGAGAAATAAATAAATCAGAGTCTACAGAGGTTGTCGGCCATGTTGATTTTAATCCCATAAGAACAATGTTATTTGCGAATTCATATTTTTTAAACGTTATCATATTGCGTATTGGGTTTGCTTTTGATATTTTGAATACATACGCCTAGTTTTGAAAAATAAATGAAAATTAAAACTTAAAACTAAATGGTTTTTGTTTTTTTTTTCACAAAACTAATTAGGAATTCGCAAAGCAATTCCAACGTGCAATTTCATTCTTGATCAAATGCAATTTGTTTGGAAAAATCCGTAAATAATAACTTTTTAATATGGATACGGGTGATCGTATTTTCGGTTCCAAAATAACATTGTTCTTATGGGATTGGAACCAACATGGCCGACAACCTCTGTAGACCCTTAATCTCAAAGCAAAGCTTTATTAGTAATGATCTTAAGAATATGGGTCTTATAATTCTTATTAAATGTCTCACTGTTATTGTATAGTAGTTGCATATTGTTGTATTGCACAACAATACTGCATGCACTAACCAAGACCGGAGTTAACAGTTAGATTTTTACAAATACAGTATTATTATTTTCCCACGCCTCACTTCCTTTACCTTTTAAGAATAAATTTAAAAGATTTTTTGACAAATGATTACAACCTTGTACCTTTTAATAATAATTTACATAATAAAAAATGAAACAAACGTGTGTAAGTGTGTCTGCTTTGAGTATGTGTTTTGTTTATGTGAGAATATTAGTGAAAAAAACACAGAGTATATAATTCTATATACTCTGTGTTTTAATTTTTCAGAGTTATTTTCACAAATCTGTCCTTTTTATTATTGTGATAGTCATGTCATTTTTTAATGAATATTGTTTCTAAGTGTAGTCATTATTACTGTATTGTTAATGCATTGATAATTTTTATTCTATTAAGGGATATTCTTTCATTTATTAACTATGATAATAGTTTTTGAGTGTGTGGTGTTTTTAAAACGTTCTAAAGAAATACGAATTTAATTTTTATTATCGAGTAACTTTAATTAGTATTTATAAATTTTTTAAGTATTCAGGTATTTATATTCGTTCTTTTAGAAGTGTTCAAATTATAATGGTTACCATTAAGATTGTTGCAAAGTCCATACAATTTATCTTTTATTTATAGTAAAAAGAACCTAACAATCAACCTTTCATTATGGGGGAAGGAGGGGGAGCAACAATGATAAGAAATTCTGTTTTTTAGCCACAGTGAATTTAAAAAATTTTAATTTTTATCAGGTGAATCAAAAGCATACCTCCACTGTTCTTAAAGAATATCTCCCAGTCCTTTTAAAACTATTAGTTGTTACCTGATTTTAACGATTTAAATTTGAACAAATTCTTGAATACATGCTTAAATTTGATTGCTTTTTGGCTTTTACAATTTTCCGGTGTTTTAAATTTTACATTTTTTTAATTGTAGTACAATTTTAAATACGTATATCACAAACGTTAAAATAAAAATACAGTAAGCACTCAACTTTTTCCATTACATTACCTACAAATCAAACATTATTTTATCGCAAAAATTACGCAAAATATTAGCTTAACCGTAATTAATATATATATTTTGCTTGGGTTTTTTGGGTTTTGAGCTCTCTACTTGTCAATTCCACGTAGCTACCGTGTTTGTGCCACATGACGCCACAAGTGAATTGTCCTACGACGTAACGTCCTGACGTACATACTCTTGATTCTGCGAATTTCTGAACAAATCTTCCATCATCTCTGAACATATTGTCCATCATTTCTGAACAAATTGTCCATCATTTCTGAACAAATCTTCCATCATTTCTGAACATATTGTCCATAATTTCTGAACAAATCTTCCATCATTTTTGTGTTTACACATACCGGATGTGCTCAATATGTATTTTCTTTAAATTGGTCACGTGATGCCATTTTATTAATTCTATAATCTACGAAAGTCAATATATTTATGATTAGGCTTCATGTTTCCGTTGTTTACTTTTTTAGTATGTTCTCTTTAAAACCACCTCCTTTGAATCAAAAAGAATTTATGGCCCTCCCATTCACACTTGCATTTTCATATACTTTCTTAACATCAATACTTTTACATTATCGTTCTAAAAATATCTCCTTTTGTAGGTATCGCTTAACTATCTACAGGAGAGTTATTGTTTTTCTTTTATACATATACTTTTATTAGTAAGTATCAGCCTACAAATCCTACTCAGATACTCTTTGTGGTAATCCTCCAATTACAATAATGTATAGGCCTAATCTCTTTTGGCCCAACCACTCATGCTCAACTGATAGTTACGCAAGAAGTAACTCATAACACAAAATCATAGTTGTGGTTATTCCGTCGAACCCTGCACAGTACCTTCAGCTCACATTGTTCCAGCACGTGTAGAGTCACGTTTGGAGTCGCACGACGGGTACTCTACCTCGCCACGCCTCTGGCAGCTCCCAGTTGTTGACGTGACCTTGGTCCCGCGTGAAGCCGCACGTGAGTACACCTCTGCCACGATTGTCACGTAAACACACCTCTTATTATGTTTGTTGCAAGTAAGTCTAAAAAGGCCCAAGAACAACGAAATAGTAGGCCTAACTAATTAAAACACCATGTCCCAGCATAACTAGAACTCAAATCTGAAAATGTATAAACTCAAGAAATACAATTTCGCTTACAGAGCCTGTTGACCGTTGTGTCGTACACTTGGGTGAGGGCTGGGTTACAGTGGTGGGAAGTTGTGAAAATGACAAGATTCAAGAATTAAAATATATCATACTTTTCTTCTATTTTTGTCTAATATTAATTTGGTAGGCCTAATAAGCAAATTGATGCGATTATGCGTTGCATAACACAATCACGTTTTGACAGTTAAATAAAAACTGTGACAAGCATTATTTAGTTGACACTTAGAGGGGGGGGATTACTAACATTTTTTTCTTTCAATCTTAAGTAATGACAAACTGAATGGATGCAAATAAATTTTGTTAATCAACTAGTTGATAAATAGAAAAATATCAGACGTAAATCATTCAAAATATTTATACACAGAATAACACTGCAAAATAGCTTCAACAATAATATGTGATTAGTTAAATTAGGTGATTAAATAACCTAAATCAATTTTAAATGGTAACATAGTCAGAATAATTAAAACAAGACAAAACTGTATGTTACTTCTAAATTAAACTAAAGCTTATACAGGTGGCCATTCTCCTTAGATTAAACCAGTATGATCAGCGCACTCAACAAAATCCCCGACACCGTAATAGGCCCGCTGCACCAAAAATCTATTAACCTCCCTCTCAAAATGCGGACTTGTTTTTACTTTCATAAAGGCTGGGAGAGCATTGTAAAGTTTAATGCCAATTATTAATAAATGTTTTTCAAAAAACTAGTTCTATGGGCAGATATTTTAATTATATTGATGTGACGAAGATTGTGACGATGTTGTGGATTATTTGGTTTGAAAAGGTTAATTTGTTTGGTTATGAACAAAAGTTTCGCAGTTTAAGATATAAATTGATGGGAAAGTTAAAACTTTAGCCTCCTTAAAAAGTGTCTTACACGAAGTTCTTCGAGTTTTCCCAAAAATCGCTCTTAACGCCCTTTTCTGGAGTTTGAAAACCATTTTAGTGCGTGCAACGAGACACTTACCTATCGGGTCAAGGAGCTTAAACGAGACATGGTAGACCTTCAACAGTACACTAGAGTATCCAACCTGGAGATAAGAGAAGTTCCGGTGACACCAGGCGAGGATGTTTATGCTGTTCTGCAGGCCGCAGCCAAAGCCATCGATGTTCCGTTTCGGAGACATGACGTCTCCATCTCTCATCGCCTGCCAGCACCGAGAGACAACCGCTTCCATCCTAACATCGTGGCGCAGTTCGTCTCACGATCTGTTAGAGCTACATTTCTTGGCGCTGCTAGATGGAAAACATTGCAGACAACAGATCTTGCGGCTTCTCTCGCCCCCGGTCGTGAGTGACCACCTCACAGCCTACGAGGACCTCCTTAGGAGAGCAAAGGCTTACGTCCGTAGAGGGGATCTCGCCTACGTCTGGTCTAGGGACGGGAGACTGCGGAGGCACCGGCCCTTCGAGTCTGGACGTCCGTCGGTGACATTGCGAGTATTCCTGATAAGAAGTGACATCGTGGCTCTACAAACTTATTATGAGGTACTTTTTGCTATTGTTATTTTTAAAGAATGCATTTTCAGTTAGTGAATAGATTTAGGTTAATTAATATTATTTGTATTTTACTAATTTACTATGTCTGTATGCATGAAAAAAAGATTTTTTATTTTTTGTTGTTTTTTCTTCTTGATTTATCTTATTTGTTTAAAACTTTAATTAACTGATTGATAAATATTATCTTAATTCTTGTGTAATTACTTGGTATTTATACGAAAGTGTGTACATATGTGTATATACAGATTATATATTTTTTAGTTTAGGTTTTTCATATATCTTGTTGCAGATATTAGAAGTTAATCCTTTAATTGTTTTATTTAATTTCTTTTCGTACTTTCAGTTTTATATTTTAAAATTATTATGTTCGATAATAAATCGTTAGGGTTTCAGAATATGTATTGCCAGGAATGGAATAGATAAATTGAGTACTGTTTGTGTTTATATTACTACTGTATGTCCATATCTTGACGATCAGCCTTAAGGATAAATTCAGGTATTGTACTATAGGTCGACCGTTCAAAAAACCTTTCGTAGCTGAGCATCGTGCAGGTGTAATGCGTACGCCAGTCACTCCAAAAATCGTAGTTCTGCGCTGGTTTTTAGTGGGCTGTTGGTCTATACTCTATAGTATACCAATCAGTTCATTGTTGCTTATCGCTCTCTTGTCAAAATGTGAGTGCGAACAGTCGACGTCCCTGTCAACTCAGAGTTATTATTCTTAATATTATTATTGGTTGGTCGCAGCCACATTTCCTATAATGGAAAGTTATAATCGATGTAACAGTAAAATGATACAATCTTTAGAATATTTACCTTAAATTTGGATGGCAAAATACGTGCTTCTACCACGTCAATGTTCCTTTTTTGCAGCTCATACAGAAACAAAGAAAATACAAGTATGTTGCAGGATAATAGTATAATATAGATGAGAAGACAAAAAAGGAAAAATAAAATTACAGTACAGTAATTTCATTTTTCAACTGCCCAAAATGACTTGGTGAAAAAAAGAATAATGTATTCAATTACCGTTTTTATAAATTATTATTTATCGTGTGGATTTATTTACTCTTGTTTATTTAATTTTTTATTTATTTAATTTATTTAATCTATGCTCTACAACAGAAATTGGGCAAAACCCTACAGAAATGAAAAATTTTACATTAAACTTTACGAAAGAATTATTAAATCATTAGAAAGCCTTTCATCAAAACAACGAAGATGCACCAACTTGTACAATAAAAACAACAACAGTACATGAGACGTCCTAGTTATTGGAATCAACCTGATGAACCCGAACAAAGAAACGAGACCAATAACCTCGAACCTCGAAAATTTCGGAAGTTAAATTTTCCGTGACGTCAGATTTAACTTGGCGATAAAATAGCTTTAAAAGGCCTTGGACCATTTTATTAATTACAAAACGATATTTAATGAGGCAGCTGGAAGATTGGGAAGAAGTCATCTCGGTTGGAGCTCACTAAAGTCGCATTAATTTCATTAGCTTTGACAACAAGAACTAGTCCATTTTTTAATTTACATTTGCCTATAAATTAATGTTCTGATGAACAAGACATCACTTAAAACGATCTCGAGCGGGATAGTTCCCTTTAAACAAATACATGATGATAATATGTCAAACATCCCCACCCGCCCACCCATTCATGCACGTTGTTACTGGCGCACCCACCCACCCATACAGGCTCAGTGGTACTGGCCTGTTTTAAAGGGTACTGGCTCAGTGGTAATGTTTTAAAGGGAAATAGTTCCCTTTATTTTGATATCAGTTTCCTTCTCAATTAAATATTTAGACCTTTTCTGTTAATTCACAACCACTACTTTGTTTATAGGTATATAAATATATATAGGTAATGTTAGGTTTGTTTAGGTTATGTTAGGTTTGGCTATGTTATGCTAGGTTTGGTTAGGTTATGTTAGGTTTAATTATATTAGGTTTGCTATGGTTATGGTAGGCTATGGTAGTAAATTTACGGATATGATCCAAATATTTTAGTCCAATTAAACCATTGTTGGTGCTTTCCTCTCCCTCACACTAGGCTAGTAACGTTTTTTGGTACCCCATGCTCCCTCATACAGGGGTAGTAGCGGTTGTTGGTGCCTCCATCTCCCTCACACTAGGATAGTAGCGTTTGTTGGTACCTCCTTCTCCCTTATACAAGGGTAGTAGCGGTTGTTGGTGCCTCCTCCCTTATACAAGGGTAGTGGCCTTTGTTAGTACCTCCTTCTCCCTCATACAAGGGTAGTAGCGGTTGTTGGTGCCTCCATCTCCCTCACACTAGGATAGTAGCGTTTTTTGGTACCTCCTTCTCCCTCATACAAGGGTAGTAGCGGTTGTTGGTGCCTCCATCTCCCTCACACTAGGATAGTAGCGTTTGTTGGTACCTCCTTCTCCCTTATACAAGGGTAGTAGCGTTTGTTGGTGCTTCCCTCTCCCTCACAATAAGCTAGTAGCGTTTTTTTTTTTTTTTTTTTTTTTTTTTTTTTTTTTTTTTTTTGGTACCCCCTTCTCCCTCATACAAGGGTAGTGGCCTTTGTTAGTAACTCCTTCTCCCTCATACAAGGGTAGTAGCGTTTGTTGGTACCTCCTTCTCCCTCATACAAGGGTAGTAGCGTTTGTTGGTACCTCCTTCTCCCTCATACAGGGGTAGTAGCGTTTGTTGGTGCCTCCATCTCCATCTCCCTCACACTAGCATAGTAGCGTTTGTTGGTACCTCCTCCCTTATACAAGGGTAGTAGCGTTTTTTAGTACCTCCTTCTCCCTCATACAGGGGTAGTAGCGTTTGTTGGTGCCTCCATCTCCATCTCCCTCACACTAGGGTAGTAGCGTTTGTTGGTGCCTCCATCTCTCTCACACTAGGATAGTAGCGTTTGTTGGTACCTCCTTTTCCCTTATAAAAGGGTAGTAGCGTTTGTTGGTACCCCCTTCTCCCTCATACAAGGGTAGTAGCGTTTGTTGGTACCTCCTTCTCCCTCATTCAAGGGTAGTAGCGTTTGTTGGTACCTCCTTCTCCCTTATACAAGGGTAGTAGCATTTGTTGGTGCTTCCCTCTCCCTCACAATAAGCTAGTAGCGTTTTTTTTTTTTTTTTTTTGTACCCCCTTCTCCCTCATACAAGGGTAGTGGCCTTTGTTAGTAACTCCCTCTCCCTCATACAAGGGTAGTAGCGTTTTTTAGTACCTCCTTCTCCCTCATACAGGGGTAGTAGCGTTTGTTGGTGCCTCCATCTCCATCTCCCTCACACTAGGGTAGTAGCGTTTGTTGGTGCCTCCATCTCCCTCACACTAGGATAGTAGCGTTTGTTGGTACCTCCTTTTCCCTTATAAAAGGGTAGTAGCGTTTGTTGGTACCCCCTTCTCCCTCATACAAGGGTAGTAGCGTTTTTGGTGCCTCTCTCTCCCTTATATTTAGTTAGTAACAGTTTTTGTTGCCTCTTTCCTTCTTATACTAGGTAGTAGTGTTTGTTGGTCACTCCATCTACCTCATACTGGGCTAGTAGCGCTTCGTATATGAAACTATAGTCTAGATATTGTGAGTATATTTTGAAAAATGTTAAAACTTTTTCTATCATAATATCTAGACTATGGTTTAATAACTTTTTCTATCATAATATCTAGACTATGGTTTAATATACGAAGCGCTACTGGCCTAGTATGAGAGAGAGGGAGGCACCTAATCAAAATACAAATATTTTTCGTCAGTATTATCTAATTATCTTTTTATTATTTTTTCATGTCTTTCGGGAATTGTGAAGTCCTTTTGACAACGCAATTGTGGATTAACTTAGCTAACTTTCCACACAGCTATAGACTAAAGCAGATTTTTCGTCTTCCTCAAATAATGAGGCAGTCTTTCTTCCCTTTATTGAGATTTTTTAGACTCAAATTCCCTTACAATATAAGTAGATGTCGAATGGGCTCTGGTTTGGACCATCTTTTGCATGTATTCCCCTGTGCATATATTCTCTGTTTGAATACGTAAAAGTCCCTTCACCAATATTTTTATAAATATTACTCCCTTTTGAATTTTTCCAGGTGTTCTGTTATTTACCAAAGGCCCTCTCCAAAAACCCATTAATCGTGATGGAATATATTCCGCAAGCTTGTTGAGAGATCTGAAGTAATCTCCTTGGTAAAACTGCATAGGCTGGTTCAGTCCCTAGCAATCTCGACTCAGTAGGCGAGTTCAGGTCCACAGTAATCTCGACTACCACTCAAGGCTGATTCGAGTCCGCAAGACTTCCTAGAATATCTCTTACTAAGACTGCTAAGGCAGGTTCAGTCCCTCGACTCTCGACTCAGCAATCTCGACTCATTAGGCGAGTTCAGGTCCACAAAAAACTCGACTACCAAGGCTGATTCGGGTCCATTTTATATTTATTTTACATTTCAACGGATATCTCTATTTTACAGTTTTAGACATATTATATAAATAGAGCAAAGTATGGTATGTTGATACGTAAAGAAGCATATGAGTAAAGAATGTTGATACGTCACACACCATGTCAATATTCAAATCTAATAGGAATTGAACAACATGTGTGAAGGCGTGCCTCGCGTGGGTGGAAGGGGTTGGTACCTACCCTATACAGAAATCGATTTTCAAGCTCCATTCGCAACTCAGAGTGAGTACCATGTGTTTTGGGCATGTTTTGTTAGTTAGTTATCTACTGTCTTTATACGTTATAATCCGGCAGATGACAGCCTGCCATATCGTGTGAAGGCGTATCTCGTGTGGGTGGAAGGGTGGTGGTCTTGACCTACCCTACAGCTATCGATTGACAAGGTCCATTCGCAACTCAGTAGTCCATGTGTTTTTGGCATTAGGTAGTTTTCTACCCTCTTTATACGTTACAATCCGGCAGATGACAGCCAGCCATATCGTGTGAAGGCTTATCTCGTGTGGGTGGAAGGGTGGTGGTCTTGACCTACCCTACAGCTATTGATTGACAAGCTCCATTCGCAACTCAGTGAGTCCATGTGTTTTTTGGCATTAGATAGTTTTCTACCCTCTTTATACGTTACAATCCGGCAGATGAAAGCCAGCCATATCGTGTGAAGGCGTATCTCGTGTGGGTGGAAGGGTGGTGGTCTTGACCTACCCTACAGCTATCGATTGACAAGCTCCATTCGCAACTCAGTGAGTCCATGTGTTTTTTGGAATTTATCTACTCACGCTGAACAATCCGAGTATATCAGTAAGTGTTAGTGGTCGTTGTTTATGCAATATGCAGTCAAATTGAAATAATTTAAACAATTAAAATATTGGTTAATAATTTATTAACATTTGTTTGATTCGTTCTGGCCAATATTTTGAAAGTGTAGATATTGTAAAACCATTTTATTAATGATATTTACATTTAAAAAAAGACCCATCGGTCTGATATAGATTGTAACTGTTTATTATTATCCAAAGCGCCCTTATAGACTTAAATTATCCAATAACCTGCCGAATGAAATTAAGAGAGCAATAGAAATCGATAAATTGAATTCACTGAGGTGGTTTCTTTTAGAGAGAGTGTTTTACTCGGTGTTGACCGAGTTCATTGATAATGCCCTAGATTTTCATTCTATAGTTTTGTTTTTATAACATAATTGACTTATAGTTTTAACAGGGATATCATAAGTTTACTGTAAGTTCAGTAGTGATATAAACTAACGTAATTTGACATATGTAATCCAATTTTAAAATTGCCCCCTACATTAAAATATTTTGATTTGATTAAAACTTAATAATGTATAAAGTAGCATAAGTTTTACCAATACTTACATAATAAATCAATTAAAATTATATTCAAATAAAATAATAATTTATAAAATTGTTGAATATTCTAATTTGTAAAAATACTCACGAGATTAAAGTGCTAATTTATTATTTTTTTATTTTTTAAATTTAACATTTAAAATATTTTTTATTTATATCTTTTTTAAATCTATCAGTTTAAGTAATAATTTATTTGAAATAAATTTTGAATTATTTACTCTATATCAATGAATTTACTGTAAAGCTAAATTAATTATAATGTTCAAAATAATGTGGAGGCATAATGGAACGGAATTTAAATAATTCTCAAGTGAACAAAGTGTCCATAATTCTTTAGTTTTAGAACAAAAGATTAATGAAAACATTGTTAGAAGTTTTTTTTTATTTGTCTTTGTCTGTCGCCTAAAAACAAACAGTTTCTCTTCAAGCTAAGACAGAAGTCTCGGTAAATCGGATACAGCTTCACCTGGTGCAGGGTTGACAAGGTTTTTGTGAAGAAGGCACCGGGGAAATTTTCAAGAAGACTACATTCTATGCTGACAACTATAAGTTAAAGTGAAGTAACAACAAAATATGTATACTATCAGTTTCGGTAAATAAAAAATGTAATTTTCCTGTTTCAGTATACGCCACGAAATACACTACCAGTAGACGAGATTATTTTATATTGTAAGAGGTAATGGCAGCTACCACGCTAAATAAAAAAGCCCCTTTTGTGGACCATTATTCATTCATTATTCATTATGCATTATTCATTATTCATTATTCATTATTCATTATTCATTATTCATTATTCATTATTCATTATTCATTATTCATTATTCATTATCCATTATTCATTATTCATTATTCATTATTCATTATTCATTATTCATTATCCATTATTCATTATTCATTATTCATTATTCATTATTCATTATTCATTATTCATTATTCATTATTCATTATTCATTATTCATTATTCATTATTCATTATTCATTATTCATTATTCATTATTCATTATTCATTATTCATTATTCATTATTCATTATTCATTATTCATTATTCATTATTCATTATTCATTATTCATTATTCATTATTCATTATTCATTATTCATTATTCATTATTCATTATTCATTATTCATTATTCATTATTCATTATTCATCTCTAAGACGCCGATCGTAGAGATATGGGCGAATATGAGGCGTGAATGAGTGTGATGAGTGTAGATGAATGAGTGCAGTCATTGTTACTATCTGAGTTATTAATAGCCCAATAGCCAGGGCAATTAATAAATAGTCTAATTAATTAAGACCAAGCTAATTCTAAATTAATAGGTTCTGTTTTAAACGTAGACCGTTTTATCGGAGAGGGCTTGAGCAAGGCGATGAGTGTGCATCATTAGGGTCCTCCGTAAAAACAATGTTGATATCCTTGCACTCCAACAGACCCACATTGAAGATAATAATAGTGCAAGAGGGTCCTGGATACAGACTTGATGATTCTATAGGGCTTAGGGTGTATGGTATTGTAAGTTACATGAAGCATGACATAGACAATGTGTCAGTCACCGATAAGAGCTCTGATGGTGATATATTTTATTGGCAATCCAAGTGTCAGAATAGTCAATGTTTATAAGCCTCTTAATAGCCATTGGCCTGACGTCAGGATTTTGCCAAGTTTTGAACACCTTGTCCTCAATGTGGGGGTCAGTCACAGTCACCTTAGCCAATGGGGCTGGCTACAACACCGACGATTGTAAGTACGCCCACGGTTCCCAATGGCTCATGATTGTAGAATAGCAGTTTTAGAAAAGGACCTAATGAATAAATTATAATAGTATTTGTTTTTTACCTCTAAGTATAGCAAACTGAATCTCAAAGCCAATTCAGAAACTGCCATTCTTTATTAAAATAAACTTAAATGCTAGTTTTATCATTTTATGTAAGCTCACATGATATAGATAATTCAATATGAATGAATAGATAACAAAATCCCAATCTTAAACAAGTTGGCTTAGTTGTCAGTTGAGTTGAACTAATAGAAACTATTGTGTGGTAGCCATTGATATATCGATGGCGGTAGCATCATGTTACGTACAGAGCTTTCTTTTTCCTGGAAAGAAAATCACAAAGGCTTGCCGCTGAGGCGCAACTAGGATGTTCTCTTTGGGCCAGGTTTTGGGTAAGAGGTGCAACTAGGATGTTTTAGGGATAACTCAGGTATACCTGAGGTGCAACTAGGATGTTTTAGGGATAACTCAGGTATACCTGAGGTGCAACTAGGATGTTTTAGGGATAACTCAGGTATACCTGAGGTGCAACTAGGATGTTTTAGGGATAACTCAGGTATACCTGAGGTGCAACTAGGATGTTTTAGGGATAACTCAGGTATAATTGAGGTGCAACTAGGATGTTCCCCTGCAAGTAGATATAGATACACACTTATTAATGGTTCGGTGTGTTCTGCTACCCAAGCCTCCGTCCCATCTGAACTGGATGAGTCCATGTCACGTTAACCCGTGTTGCTCCACGTGATCTCTCCCGGCCAAACGCCTGGAATTTCGGCTCAGTCTGTCCTTGACATTCACCTGTCTGTTGGTGTCTCCTGACCTTGAGGCGGAGCCCTTCTCCACGCCGCCGGCCCACTCTGCTGCTTCCAGTGCTCTCCCAACTGTTAAATTACTCTTATTTGCTTGTTTTACCCGTCTCCTGTCTAACCTTCGTCTTGGTTATTACCTGAGCCTAACGAGATCAATGTGTATATAAACTTTTGCTCTCATCGTCATAATGAATGTTTTTTTTTTTTTTTTTTTTTTTGGGCAAGCCACCATCTGCATTTATTCCTTTTGTTCATATTAATAATTAAGGCATATAACTTTGATACTAACGGCTTTCACTTCTGACACTTTATAAATAACTCTCCTGTCCTTACAATACACATATCTCTGTCATTTTTACTACATTGACTATAGCATAGACCTTCATTCAAAATGGAAGATTTAGGTTATATTAAGACGACCCCATTTGACGGAATGGCAATGATACACAGATGTTTATTCATTGGTAATGGTGAGTCTGTCCCCTGTTTTTAATTTTTGTATGAACAAGTAGTAAGATCGTCCCACCTGACTGCATAGTGGGTTTGTCAATGTAGTAACTGTTTGGAGAGACTAGCAAGACTGCTCGAAACCCTGGTGTACAAACTGTCTTAACTTCCAACGGCCAAGTGAGAAGCCTAGCAAGACTGCTCGAAACCCTGGTGTACAAACTGTCTTAACTTCCAACGGCCAAGTGAGAAGAGCCTAGCAAGACTGCTCTTAACCCTGGTGTACAAACTGTCTTAACTTCCAACGGCCAAGTGAGAAGAGCCTAGCAAGACTGCTCGAAACCCTGGTGTACAAACTGTCTTAACTTCCAACGGCCAAGTGAGAAGAGCCTAGCAAGACTGCTCGAAACCCTGGTGTACAAACTGTCTTAACTTCCAACGGCCCAGTGAGGAGAGCCTACCAAGACTGCACAAACTGTCCAATCATCCAACGGCCTAGTGAGGAAAGACTACCAAAACCGCTCGAACCCCTGGTGTACAAATTGTCCAATCTTCCAACGGCCCAGTGAGGAGAGCCTACCAAGACTGCACAAACTGTCCAATCATCCAACGGCCTAGTGAGGAAAGACTACCAAAACCGCTCGAACCCCTGGTGTACAAATTGTCCAATCTTCCAACGGCCCAGTGAGGAGAGCCTAACAAGACTGCACAAACTGTCCAATCATCCAACGGCCTAGTGAGGAAAGACTACCAAAACCGCTCGAACCCCTGGTGTACAAATTGTCCAATCTTCCAACGGCCCAGTGAGGAGAGCCTAACAAGACTGCTCGGAACCCTCGAGTACAAACTGTCTTAACTTCCTACGGCACAGTGAGTGTGTAGAGGCCAACACAACTGCTCGGAAACCTCGAGTACAAACTGTCTTAACTTCCTACCGCCCAGTGAGTGAGTAGAGGCCAACACGACTGCGCGAAACCCTGGTGAACAAACTCCTACGGCCCAGTGAGTGAGTAGAGGCCAACACGACTGCTCGGAACCCTCGTGTACAAACTGTCTTAACTTCCTACGGCACAGTGAGTGTGTAGAGGCCAACACAACTGCTCGGAAACCTCGAGTACAAACTGTCTTAACTTCCTACCGCCCAGTGAGTGAGTAGAGTAGAGATGGGCCAAAAAGAACGGAACAGTCTTATTGGAACTGTTCTCTAGAGTTAGTTGTTCTGTTCCGGAACAGTTCACCAGAAATGACTGTTCCGGAACAGTTTGCTGAAGACGGACTCGTTTGAGTCACACATACGCAGTTAACCAGAAATAGAAATGACTGTTCCGGAACAGTTTGCTGAAGACGGACTCGTTGAAGACTAACTCGACACACATCCGGCCAATAAACAATGAATAGTTTAAACTAATCCGATTCTTAGTATAATTCACTTTACCATATTACTCATAGTAAATTAACGTTTTGATTTTGTTTTTTTATCTACTATTTTTGTTTGTATGTACCTCTTCATCATTATATTAGTTTTCTAAAATATGTATTGAATTTAAACATGGGAACTCATTTTTACAATTTTACTTTCTTGTCTGTTGGGTTATCAATAGACTTTTTCTTTTGTCCAAACAGTTGTATATATGTATTTTATAACTATTCTGAATTCTGCAAATAATAGGCCTGATGTTGTATTATAAAAATAATGTATAGTTTTTTATTATATTTGCTGTACTTTCATGTTTTTTTTTTTTTTTTTTTTTTTTTTTTTTTTTTTAGGAAATAATGGTATGTATTAGTACTATAATTTACTTTACCATATTATTGATGGTAATTTTACGTTTTGATTTTGTTATTTTATCTACTATTTTTGTTTTTCTGTAGCTGTTCATTATTATATTAGTTTTCTAAAATATTTATTGAATTTAAATATGTGAACTAATTTGTACAATGTTACTTTCTTGTCTTTTGGATGATTAATTCATAAATGGATGATTAATTAATTGTCTGGCATTCTCATTTGTCCAACCAGTTTTGTATAATTATAAATGTATTAAAAGCAAGAATTTATCCAAATATGATTGATTTAATTCACTTTAGAAATATAATTTTTTTTTTTTTTTTGGCAGAGAAATGTTTTTACCCTTAGACTCAGGGTTCCAAACGATTCCGAACACTCAGGAGTTGGATGAATCTAGCTGGTCTTGGTTACAATCTGACTGTTCTTCATAAACTGTTCCGGAACAGCTTTACGGAACAGTTCAATTCCTGGAGTTGTTCCGGTTCCGACTGTTCCGGAAATTAACTGTTCTTGCCCATCTCTAGAGTAGAGGCCAACACGACTGCGCGAAACCCTGGTGAACAAACTCCTACGGCCCAGTGAGTGAGTAGAGGCCAACACGACTGCGCGAAACCCTGGTGAACAAACTCCTACGGCCCAGTGAGTGAGTAGAGGCCAACACGACTGCGCGAAACCCTGGTGAACTAACTCCTACGGCCCAGTGACTGAGCTCTACTGCCAACAAGACTGCTCGAAACAAAAGAGAAGTATTGGAATAGCCGCATTACATGAACATGGTATGGCCAGTATTCTGTCATAATACTTTTCTATAATCCTATGCAGCAGGTAGGACTCGCCTATCTAATTTCATAATTCCTGTAATAACTTCTCACAACTCATTTATCTGCCGTCATAATGAATCTGTCACCGTCCAAGTCTCTTGTTTTATCTTATTTAAAACGCCTATCGTACCTGGTCTGCTACTTTCGTAATTAACTTCTTTTATATTTTCTGTACCCACCTACAAGTACTCTATATAACGTTGTAGTCATCTGAAAGCTGTCGAAATAAGACCTTTGTATCTGACAGTATAGTGAATCAGCCTGAAATTGTAATACAGTACTCACATCCACTAAATACAATAACGCGTGTTGTTTGAACATTTTGACATAAACAACACCTTCAACTTTGTTAATCATAGAGGCGCATCCCACCTTACGCACGTCAGTTTTTGACTTCGGACAAATGTGATGGTTGTCATGCTGAACCTCGCCACTCCCTTCAGACTCTCGGCGAGTCTACTCATTCACCCACTATGGTTATTTTCCCTCCTATATAAACCCAGTAGTCGTAGATTATCAAGTGCGCAGGTCTTATTGTTTGTTTTTAGTATAGTTCCATCTTTACTGATTGTTTGATTGCGGTAAATATCCCGTCCATTTTTTACGATTAACCCTCCACGTAAAGGAATAAAATGGTTGTCCAAGTTTATAAAAACCAATCGAACAATTTGTGCCAAAGATAGAATCTGAAAGCCGGTTAGTCTAATTAATAAGCTATAAACAACCAAGCCAGTTGGTACCTTCAAGGTCTGTATGACAGTATCCACATGTTTTACAGCAAGCAGTACCCGTCGTCAGTCGAGAGTCGTGTGGAACGTACTATTGTTCTTATCTAGTCATTAGACGCCATTACAAAAATACATCTCAAGGTCATATAGTGTTTTCAGCGGAAATAATTGCGATATCAGTCAGCTGATGTCTTGTGGGTCAGATATCGAAGTGCACTTTACATTCAGTTCAAAGATAATTACAGTCTGTAAATTGTTGCAATCAGGATGTTTCAAAATACACAGTGGAGTTCATTCTTTCTTACCTAATTTTTAATTTTATTGTACCTTATCGAACCAATTACATGTCTTCTCGTTGACCTTTCACCTCGTGTTCGCAACTTTCACTATTACAACGTCTATTCTACTTCCTCATCTTTCATTGTTGATATTTTTATTCGGGAATGTTTGCTTGTTCAGTATTATACTGTATATTAATTTGATTTTATTCATAACTCTAATTCGACAGTATTTTTTGCAAACTTTTCATAGTTAATCTCAACTACTTAGTTTACTTAACTAGTAGGCTACTTAATGTAGTATACCCACTTATATTTATGTTGTTTTTATGTGTGCTGCTTATGTGTATTGTTCTTTTTTTTCTTCAGACTTAACTGTTTTCTTTTTTATGTATTTATTGAATTTGTTAATAATGATATAAAACACTTTGAACAGTTTGTTGGGATCTAGAGACTAACATATTGATGAAGAACACAACGATGTAGGCATGATCATCAATTTTTTATATGCCTTTAGCCTTGAAGATCATAGCTCAGTAGGGGGATACAATACACTTACACATTTTAAACGTTTTAACTAACAAAATTAAATTATTTATATATATTTAATGAAGTTCTAACCTCATGAATAATTACGGAATAAGAAACAGCAGCCATTGGACAGCGATGGCGCCAACTAAGCATCACCACCCCTCCCCTCCTCTGGACGTCATTCATTCATATTTGCTTAGTTTACGTTTTCCAGTGGAGCTCTTATCAACCTTAACCCTAACCCATTCTGAGCTCCAAGATCTGTCCACAAACAACCAGCGGGTATTGTAGAGCAAGCCTCAACGCCGAGTTGTTGGCTTCAAACACAGAATAAAAAGAGACGGAAGGGCGTCTTTTAGTAACTCTTTTATCCACTTTTGTCTATTTATTTGCCTGTGCTTCAAAACAGAATACAAAAATATCTGCTGTTTTCGTTTGAATTGCAAAAAAATCAACCCATGCAGTTATTTAAAAATATCAGTTGTTGGTGGTGAAAATATGTATGTTTTCGGCACATGAGATCAATTCTAGTTTTGATTTTACCTTAATAAATGTATTTATATTAAAGTGTAGTTAAATAATTTATAAAATACCAACTAACATATAAATGAGTTTTTTAAATTAACCGCCAACGTCGTTTGTTGATTGTTGGCTGAAGAGCCGTCAAAGTCACAAGTTTTATACTGATAAATGTTTTAATCCTAGCAATCTCACAGCTTCAGAACATATTTCGGCAACATTTTTCTTCAGCTATTTTAAAATCTGAAAATTATACCCAAGTTCTTTTAAAATCATTTCCATTCATAATTTTGATATCCAGTTCAAATTGGTGGCCTCGTAACTGATTTCATAACAATTTATTTACCAAATTCATTTTGACAATGTTATCAATAAAACTAAAACTGTAATGTTACAGCGTTTTTAAAATGGGCTAACATATAAAATTATTGTTCGTAGTCCTACATAATGTAAATTTTATTTTCATGATCGAAAACTTTAAATTTGCCTTCCTTTGAAAATATTTCATTACAAACAAACCCTCAATGCCTATGATAAAACATGGACCCAATGTTTTTAGTTTGAAATTTAGATACTTTCGAGATTTTAAGCGACCGTTCTGATCGTGTGTAATGGGGAGGTGAGGGGTATTCAAGATCTTATTGTAATTTAAGTAGTGCCTCCTGACGTCTTGTTTCTGGAAGAGTTATATTGCACAGGACTGGGAGCCATGGTAGTGAAGTTGCCATGAGAGTGCCACTCATACGAACCCCACCGGGACTACCTATCTACGGACTGCTCTCCAGTTGAGCAGATCAAATTTCTCGTCCAATACTAAATAGGTCATAGCGCCTAGTTCCTCATTAACTTATTTATAAAATTAATCATAATCTAATAACTTTTGGAGATTTTCCAAGCATATTATATAATTAAAACATTTTTAAAATGGTAGCTGACAAAAAAATCATACTCTATATAGATAAATACTTAAAATTCACAATAGCACATTTTCAAAGCATTATATCCTTACAGAAGCCAATAGCTATTCTATAATATCCCTTTGTCTAGGATAAATTATTTTATAGTTCGGTAAATTTTAAAATCACTGCATATTTATAATGTTCTTTTTATTTCCTACTTTTTAGTCTGGTGTGTGTGTAAATATCAGGTTTACCGTATATCAGTTTCTCCCTACCTTAACATTAGGAAATATAATGATTACACATAGCGTACATACTAATACAATGTTTTTACCGATGTTATACAGTGGAAGTAAGAGTTTTTCAATTAACTATAAGAAACATGTTTTCCAGATAAATATTTCTGTGCAGCTTGTAGAACATTGTGAGATTTTCTACTTATTATTATTTTTATCACATTTTATATAACAAACGTATTAGCAAGACTTCTTAATTATTGCACTTTAAATTAATTGCAACAGAATTAGGAATGTTTATTACAATAATAGTGGCAGGCAACGTCTAATTATATACATTGAGAACATATGAGCACAACAGTCACTACAGTGAATACCTATTTACACACTGTTAACGTTTATAAATATATTAATAATATTATGCCACAACTGCAAATTTTAAGGCAAGTGGCATAAAAAAACTAGCCTAACCAATATTTTTATTTATTACAGTTTTTATGCTTGTTGCCGTTCTTTTTGTTTTCTTTAAGTTTTAATTGTCTTGCTTGCTCAGATAGATCTGAGTTAGAATGTACGGACGTAGTTCAGTCGCGTGTGTCACTAATGTGGCAACATTTTATATAAAGCCCCGCACCCAAAAAATGTAGCTCGCAACTTGTAAGAATCGATCATCATATGAACAAAAATTAACGACTTTGGATAATTAAGATTTTCGTTTGTTAAAAAGAAGTTTAATATAATTTTAAAATTGTACACATACATAATTAAGTGAGTAATGTAACAATCGCACATATGTACTATATATTACATTGTTAGTAAGCATGATTTAATAGAACAAATGTCATAACTGTACAGGTTTGTGTTTATAGAACTGATTAGATAATCTAAATGCACAGTTTTAAACTTAAAATACATTATACATATTTTACTGAATTAATAAGACAAATATTCCTCAAGAAATAACAATGTTTCGACAGAGTTAATTTACACAGATGTGTTTTTAAATAGACAAGATATCACAAATTAAAAAACTCTACAAGAGAAGCCAATATATACTCTTGAAGATTTTTTTGTGAGTTCAATATACTATGTATACAGGGTGGAAATAAATATGGAAACGGTTTTACTACATCGTTATTTTATTCATAGATAATTTGATAATTTAATTGTTTTTAATAATTATGGTACATAAAATATAATTCATGATCAGACAAATTTATTTGAAACCGTTAAATAGCGGAGAAATTATTGTTCAAATAATTAGTTTCTTTGAAATTCAAATGAAAAAAGACATAAGAAAAAAGTTATAGTGTGTCTAAAATCTGTTATGAAAATTAATATCAGTGCATTTTGTGCTTATATTGTAATAAATTTGTGTTGTGTGACGTTTACTTGTACCAACACGTATTATGCTAATTATAATACTAATAACAAATTATAGTATTTTTCAATGAGACCATTCATTCAGCTGCTACAGCCTGACATTTACAAATGTCCGTACTTAAAACTGCTGCCATTTCGGAACTACGGAGAAATTCTACAAAACCTTCCTTATTGCATACCTACAAAATGAGACCATTCATTCAGCCGCTACAAGCTATTGACATTTACAAATGTCCGCACTAAAACTGCCGCCATTTCGGAACTACGGAGATATTCTCTAAAACCTTCCTTATTGCACACCTACAAAATGAGACCATTCATTCAGCCGCTACAAGCTATTGACATTTACAAATGTCCGCACTAAAACTACCGCCATTTCGGAACTACGGAGAAATTCTACAAAACCTTCCTTATTGCACACCTACAAAATGAGACCAGTCATTCAGCCGCTTCAGGCTTTTGACATTTACAAATGTCCGCACTAAAACTGCTGCCATTTCGGAACTACGGAGATATTCTACAAAACCTTCCTTATTGCACACCTACAAAATGAGACCATTCAATTCAGCCGCTACAGGATTTTGAAATTTACAAATATCCGCACTAAAAAA
The DNA here is from genome assembly GCA_035578905.1 of Stictocephala bisonia. Taxonomy (NCBI): domain Eukaryota; kingdom Metazoa; phylum Arthropoda; class Insecta; order Hemiptera; family Membracidae; genus Stictocephala; species Stictocephala bisonia. Next base: position 177,112 of record JAQJVL010001052.1, read on the forward strand.
TCCGCCATTTCGGAACTACGGAGATATTCTACAAAACCTTCCTTATTGCACACCTACAAAATGAGACCATTCATTCAGCCGCTTCAGGCTTTTGACATTTACAAATGTCCGCACTAACACTGCTGCCATTTCGGAACTACGGAGATATTCTACAAAACCTTCCTTTTTGCACACCTACAAAATGAGACCAGTCATTCAGCCGCTACAAGCTATTGACATTTACAAATGTCCGCACTAACACTGCTGCCATTTCGGAACTACGGAGATATTCTACAATACCTTCCTTATTGCACACCTACAAAATGAGACCATTCATTCAGCCGCTTCAGGCTTTTGACATTTACAAATGTCCGCACTAACACTGCTGCCATTTCGGAACTACGGAGATATTCTACAAAACCTTCCTTATTGCACACCTACAAAATGAGACCATTCATTCAGCTGCTACAGCCTGACATTTACAAATGTCCGCACTAACACTGCTGCCATTTCGGAACTACGGAGATATTCTACAAAACCTTCCTTATTGCACACCTACAAAATGAGACCATTCATTCAGCCGCTTCAGGCTTTTGACATTTACAAATGTCCGCACTAACACTGCTGCCATTTCGGAACTACGGAGATATGCTACAAAACCTTCCTTATTGCACACCTACAAAATGAGACCAGTCATTCAGCCGCTTCAGGCTTTTGACATTTACAAATGTCCGCACTAAAACTGCTGCCATTTCGGAACTACGGAGATATTCTACAAAACCTTCCTTATTGCACACCTACAAAATGAGACCATTCATTCAGCCGCTTCAGGCTTTTGACATTTACAAATGTCCGCACTAACACTGCTGCCATTTCGGAACTACGGAGATATTCTACAAAACCTTCCTTTTTGCACACCTACAAAATGAGACCAGTCATTCAGCCGCTACAAGCTATTGACATTTACAAATGTCCGCACTAACACTGCTGCCATTTCGGAACTACGGAGATATTCTACAATACCTTCCTTATTGCACACCTACAAAATGAGACCATTCATTCAGCCGCTTCAGGCTTTTGACATTTACAAATGTCCGCACTAACACTGCTGCCATTTCGGAACTACGGAGATATTCTACAAAACCTTCCTTATTGCACACCTACAAAATGAGACCATTCATTCAGCTGCTACAGCCTGACATTTACAAATGTCCGCACTAAAACTGCTGCCATTTCGGAACTACGGAGATATTCTACAAAACCTTCCTTATTGCACACCTACAAAATGAGACCAGTCATTCAGCCGCTTCAGGCTTTTGACATTTACAAATGTCCGCACTAAAACTGCCGCCATTTCGGAACTACGGAGATATTCTACAACACCTTCCTTATTGCACACCTACAAAATGAGACCAGTCATTCAGCCGCTACAGGCTTTTGACATTTACAAATGTCGGCACTAAAATTGCTGCCATTTCGGAACTACGCAGAAATTCTACAAAACTTTCCTTATTGCACACCTACAAAATGAGACCAATCAACCTACATAATTTAGCCCTTCAGTTTCTGAGATATATTTGTAACTATAAGTCCCTGTTAGTTAACGATTGCTATACAATTTTGTGTTGTTTAATTTGAATAAATACTGTTGTTAGTTTCTGAAATATTTTGATTTAATTCTGATTAATTAATCGTACTCATATGATGATTTTTTGAAATAAAAATTATTTGAATAATTACTAAAATTAACACAGCATATTCTAGATTGTTTTGTCATTATTTTATCCCCTCGTTTACGCGTTTTTACCCGAACAGCACAATGGAAGCGCTGGCGTTCGCGTGACAGTAAGAAGGCGACCTCCGGTTCTTTCTTCTCTGATATCTAGCGATCAGCCGTAGACCTATGCGAGAGTGCGCCTTGAGTGACGAGTAATCTCTGGTAGAACACATTCAATATGAAAACTGATACAGCATTGAACGCAAAGTAAAAACGTAAAAATACATTTTCGAAGAAATTACTTGTTTTGCTTTTATAAAACTAAAAGTTAGTATTGCTACTAATATTCAAACTTGATCCATAGACCTAATTACGTCTAAGGGAGAATAGTAAGAAACCAGTTTGTAATCTCAGAAGTGTAGTATACAAATAAAGCTGAGCCTTGGAAATCGATATGGCTGACTCCAAGGACTCCTGGTTTTGAATTGTTTCGAATGATTGTTCCAGTCTAGATGTAAAGGACACATTCCTTTACAAAAAAGAGAATAACGAACATTTTACGATACGATACCAGACACTGTAAATCCCAAAGATCTGATCGGATCTCACGTGACTACCTACCCCTTGGTTGATGTATGTATGGCTGGGTCATGGTCGTCATGCCGTAGTCTACACCCATTCAACTGGTACTTGGCGTATCTCACGTAGTCGCCAGTGCAGGTACTTGGATGTGTGACCAAACACTTATCATGGCTTCTTGGTTGATGTATGTATGGCTGGGTCATGGTCTACATACCGTAGTCTACACCCATTCAACTGGTACTTGGCGTATCTCACGTAGTCGCCAGTGCAGGTGCTTGGATGTGTGATCAAACACTTATCATGGTTTCTTGGTTGATGTAAGTTTATGTATGGCTGGGTCATGGTCGTCATGCCGTAGTCTACACCCATTCAACTGGTACTTTTCGTATCTCACGTAGTCGCCAGTGCAGGTGCTTGGATGTGTGACCAAACACTTATCATGGCTTCTTGGTTGGTGTATGTATGGCTGGGTCATGGTCGTCATACCGTAGTCTACCTACACCCATTCAACTGGTACTTGGCGTATCTCACGTAGTCGCCAGTGCAGGTGTTTGGATGTGTGACCAAACACTTCTCATGGCTTCTTGGTTGATGTATGTATGGCTGGGTAATGGTCGTCATGCCGTAGTCTACACCCATTCAACTGGTACTTTTCGTATCTCACGTAGTCGCCAGTGCAGGTGCTTGGATGTGTGATCAAACACTTATCATGGTTTCTTGGTTGATGTAAGTTTATGTATGGCTGGGTCATGGTCGTCTTGCTGTAGTCTACACCCATTCAACTGGTACTTGTCGTATCTCACGTAGTCGCCAGTGCAGGTGCTTGGATGTGTGATTAAACACTTATCATGGTCCCTTGATTGATGTATGTATGGCTGGGTCATGGTCGTCATGCCGTAGTCTACACCCATTCAACTGGTACTTGGCGTATCTCTCGTAGTCGCCAGTGCAGGTGCTTGGATATGTGATCAAACACTTATCATGGCTTCTTGGTTGATGTATGTATGGCTGGGTCATGGTCGTCATACCGTAGTCTACACCCATTCAACTGGTACTTGGCGTATCTCACGTAGTCGCCAGTGCAGGTGCTTGGATGTGTGATTAAACACTTATCATGGTCCCTTGATTGATGTATATATGGCAGGGTTCCGGTCGTCATGCCGTACACTACACCCATTTTACCGTTACTTGTTGGATCTCACGTAGTCGGCAGGTGCAGGTGCTTATATTTGTGGCAAATATATCTCAATCAGATAATTTAAATATATGATGTAAGAAATTAAATTTGTCTACCATAAATCATTTCACGCAAACAAACGAAAATGACTTACTTTACTCATTAATTTTGGAATAGTGGACGGTTTGTTTGAAATACAAAAATTCTAAACATAATCCATACATTTTTTACGATAGTACAGTTTTGTGAAACAACGGCAGTAAGTGGTTTCGGTTATAATTTGTACCATAATCTATTTTATTGTAAAAGTCATTAATATAACAATTTATTGAATGATTTTCGTTGGGCTATCCTGTTAATTTTAAAGACAACAAAATTTAATTTAATTGTTTAACCTGATTGTACTATTCCTGATTTTCACATTTGAACATGTGTTTGATGTACATTTATGCAAAGTGTTTACTGAGCACATACCTGTGACGTCACACTTGTTGACGACACGTGGGCCTGGGATGAGAGCCAATGTAGGTCAGCCGTCACGTGACACTGTGGGAGTGGGGCGAGGTCAGACCTTGTGCCCGATCTGGGTCGTACACGCAGCGACAAGGTCGTCTCACCAGGTCGCATTGATTGATCGTCCGTGGACGAGTTACAGGTGGGGCGGTCCCAATTGGTCTTAATGTAACCATAGTTCTTTAAAGTAATTTGAAAACAGTTTTATGATTTTAAGCCACAGAGAAAAATGAAAACAAAGGTTTTTTCCTTTGGCCGCATCGAACAGGAGAAACAACTACTCGACACATTCAACACACCATTGAATGCAACTTCTGTCTCTGTGTTCCTGAAGGATGGTTGAAGAGTTGCGACAATTACTTCCTGCGATAATCCCGGTGTCCCAAACTCTTGAACTTGCGCTCGACTTGCGACAGTTCTCAATATCTGATAGAATAAATAAAATATCGGTAGACGTTATTATCATTGTTACTTGGCTTTTGGCAAACCGTATTTTATAATTCTATTTATTTTTATAATACTGTAAAACAGCCAAAGTCAATTACATTACGGCATTAAAAGAAAATATGATTAACATTTTCAATAGAATGTAAATATTAATAATATAAATGAGTACAGTCAATGAAGTAATTATTGTCCATTTTCTCACCGATAAAACACATCTACCATTTAATATAAATTAATTAATTCAGAAAAAAACCAGAAACATTAAATTACAAAAATGCATTAGAAATAACCATAAAGAGCAGAACAAACAACGTGAAACTGAATAACCTAATAAATATTGGACAGTGACTTAGACAATAGCTTAATAGAAATATGTGAACTACCAAAGCAGTAATAACAATACGAATAAATATCTGAATAAATTAACAATATTTAACAATAAATTTAAACAGTAACAAAACAAGAAACGTGTAAACTACTCGCTGTAGTTATGATTATGTAAGAATAGTAAAGTAGTAAATGAATAGCTTACTTAGAATAATCACCCTGGGCAAATAACCATTAAAAGAGCTCAAAGGCAAGTGAAAATACTAAACTGAAGTCTTGTCTTGCTCTGTTTTTATCGCGTCTCAGTCAATATTTTTAAATAATTTAATTGATCTGCATTTCTATTTTACCTTTAATTTAAGTCGTGTTAAAAATTCCGCCATTCTTTTATAATAACCCTTACTCGGCCATTATATTAATTTAAGTTGTGATTTCCACAGAGTAAAAAGAAACAGAGGTCGCTTTCTTATGGCCACAGTGAACGCCCAAGTTACAGTTACAAATGATAATAACTAATATACATCTTTATACGTGTGAAGTAATATCTACTACGTTTATCTTTGAGGGTTTAGGATGAATAAAGGGTGGGGCTGAAAGGTACAGACCATGACACTCGAGTAGGGGGTCACCCGAGGTGCGACATGGACTACCTGAGGGTCATAATTGGACACTCGAGGTGCGACATGCAGCGAAAGGGAACCCAAAACTAACACTCGAGGTGCGACATGGCGCTTCGGCTAGCAGTGTGACCGTGTTGGTCTGGCGGCTAATAGTTGATATATTTACAGTGATAAAATTATCTGAAAACTACAGCCATACAATGAAACACATGATTAACGATGATTCAATAATTAATCATCGCTCAATGACAATTTATAGTTTAACTTAAACAAAGAAATTTATTACAATAAAAATGTTTAACGGTGTCAAATAGTTTAAAAATTTGGTTGTTAGGTTGTTAAAAAAAAGGTTAGGTTAGGTTAGGTTAGGTTAGGTTAGCTAATAATAATCTATTTAGCTATGTAAAGCAGATCGGAGTGTCCAGAAAAAATTATATTTCTACTACTTTTTATTGAAATAAAAATAATTGTATATCCGGAAAATATTGAGTTTTATGGCCCTTTGGGTCGCTGGGATTAACACAGGTAGTCCATGTCGCACCTCGAGTAGTGTAATGCTGGATGCCACCTCTGTTTCTTGATTCTCTGTGGTATTTCAATTTATTTAACTAAAAATCCAGAATGTTGCATTGTTTTGCAGTTTCACAAATAGTTTTCGGGCTCACAAAAATAATGCAACATTTCTCGAAAGTATTCTTAGTATAAGAACACTCCATAATGTGGATGTAAATTTACTTTGTAATTAGTTAATTATGTGTCGTAATAAAATATCAAAAACAAAGTTACAATCATCGATGTTTACAATACGTTTGTCGATTATCATGATTTATCGAATATGATAATTAAACTATGTTATATACGCAGTGTTCACCCATAATATATCTTACATAATCAACTATAATACTTATTTTTAAGTAAATAGAGTCCAAATCCAAAATATGAATCATACATAAATATAGATTCTAGTCTAATGAGTCTTAATCATCAAACAATTGCCCGAGTAACTATTACTTAATTTGGTAATATTGTAGGGTATGTTTACGTACATCGATCCGTACACATTTTCACCCCTTTTCAATTGTAGCACTGTGAGTCGTAGCCTGGCAGCACGTCAAACAGCCTGCTTGCTAGAGGTAGTTATTCAAACCATAGTCAGACCAGGAGAGCTGCAACCTTGGCGTGTCTCCAGCACACCACACTCTGGCACCGCATCATGCAGCCTGCTTGCTGGAGGTAGTTGATCAAACCATGGTCAGACAAGGAGAGCTGCAAACTTGGCGTATCTCTAACACACCGAACTCAGATAGCACATCGTACAGCCTGCTTGCTTTAGGTAGTTGATCAAACCATGGACAGGCCAGGTAAGCTACAACCTTGGCGTATCTCCGGCACAGCACACTCTGGCAGCACATCATACAGTCTGCTTGCTAGAGGTAGTTGATCAAACCATGGTCAGACAAGGAGAGCTGCAAACTTGGCGTATCTCTAACACACCGAACTCAGATAGCACATCGTACAGCCTGCTTGCTTTAGGTAGTTGATCAAACCATGGAGAGACCAGGTGAGCTGCAATCTTAGCGAGTCCCAAGCACACCATACTCTGGCAGTACATAATACAGCCTGCTTGATAGAGTGAGTTGATTAAACCACATCTATAAAAACACTGTGAGCTTTTATTCAATTGTAGCACTGTGAGTCGTAGTCTGGCATCACGTCAAACAGCCTGCTTGCTTTTGGTAGTTGTTCAAACCATAGACAGATCAGGAGAGCTGCAACCTTGCCGTATCTCCAGCACACCACACTGTGGCAACACGTCATACAGCCTGCTTAGTACTGCAAGTTGATCGAACCATGGACAGGGCAGGTGAGCTGCAACCTAGGTGTATCTCCAGCACAACATACTCACCAGAGTGCTTGCTACCAAGCAAGTTGGTAGCAGCTTGAACTTGCTACCAAGCAAGTTATACATCCTGCTTACTAGTGCAAGTTAATCGAATCATGGACAGGCCAGGTGAGCTGCAACCTTGGCGTATCTCCAGCACACCACACTCTGGCACCACATCATACAGCCTGCTTGCTAGAGGTAGTTGATCAAACCATGGAGAGGCCAGGTGAGCTGCAACCTTTGCGAGTCCCAAGCACACCATACTCTGGCAGTACATAATACAGCCTGCTAGCTAGAGTGAGTTGATTAAACCATGGACAATCCAAATGTGTTGTAACCTTGGCGTGTATCCATCACACTACACTCTGGCAGCACATCATACAGCCTGCTTACAAGAGTAAGTTAATCAAACGATTGACAGGCCAGTTGAGCTGCAACCTTGATATGTATCAAGCACACTACACTCTAGCAGTACATCATACAGCCTGCTTGCAATTGTAAGTTGATCAAACGATTGACAGGCCAGGTGAGCTGCAACCTTGATGTGTATCAAACACACCACACTCTAGCAGTACATCATACAGCCTGCTTGCAATTGTAAGTTGATCAAACGATTGACAGGCCAGGTGAGCTGCAACCTTGATGTGTATCAAACACACCACACTCTAGCAGTACATCATACAGCCTGCTTGCTAGTGTAAGTTGATCAAACGATTGACAGGCCAGGTGAGCTGCAACCTTGATGTGTATCAAACACACCACACTCTAGCAGTACATCATACAGCCTGCTTGCAATTGTAAGTTGATCAAACGATTGACAGGCCAGGTGAGCTGCAACCTTGATGTGTATGAAACACCCACACTCTAGCAGTACATCATACAGCCTGCTTGCTAGTGTAAGTTGATCAAACGATTGACAGGCCAGGTGAGATGCAACCTTGATATGTATGAAGCACACCACACTCTAGCAGCACATCATAAAGCCTGCTTACTAGATAAAGGTGTTTAAACCACGGACAGGCCAGGTGAGCTACAACCTTGGCGTATATACATAAGAACACACTCCGGATGCACATTATACAGCCTGCTTGCTAGTGAAAAGTTAATCAAACCACGGTCAGGCCTGGTGTACTGCAACATTGGAGTGTATCCAGGAGACCACACTCTAGCAGCACATCATACAGCCTGCTTGCTAGTGTAAGTTGATCAAACCACGGACAGGCGGTGTGCTGCAACCTTGGCGTGTATGCAGCAGACCACACTCCGGCAGCACATCATACAGCATGCTTGTTAAAGGTAGTTAATCAAACCATGGACAGGCCAGGTGTGCTGACACTTTAACGTGTATCAGCAGACGACACTCCGGCACCACATTAAACATACTGCTAGCTAGAACAAGTTTATCAAACCACGGACGGGCCAGGTGAGCTACAACCTTGGCGTGTATCCAGCAGACTACACTCCGGCAACACATCATACAGCCTGCTTGCTTTAGGTAGTTTTTAAACCATGGACAGACCAGGAGAGCTGCAACCTTGGCGTATTTCCAGCACACCACACTCTAGCAGCACATCATACAGCCTGCTTGCTAGTGTAAGTTGATCAAACGATTGACAGGCCAGGTGAGCTGCAACCTTGATGTGTATCAAGCACACCACACTCTAGCAGCACATCATACAGCCTGCAGGCCAGGTGAGCTGCAACCTTGATGTGTATCAAGCACACCACACTCTAGCAGCACATCATAAAGCCTGCTTGCTATTGTAAGTTGATCAAACGATTTACAGGCCAGGTGAGCTGCAACCTTAATGTGTATCAAGTACACTACACTCTAGCAGCACATCATACAGCCTGATTGCTATTGTAAGTTGATCAAACGATTGACAGGCCAGGTGAGCTGCAACCTTGATGTGTATCAAGCACACCACACTCTAGCAGCACATCATACAGCCTGCTTGCTATTGTAAGTTGATCAAATGATTGACAGGCCAGGTGAGCTGCAACCTTGATGTGTATCAAGCACACCACACTCTAGCAGCACATCATACAGCCTGCTTGCTAGTGTAAGTTGATCAAACGATTGACAGGCCAGGTGAGCTGCAACCTTGATTTGTATCAAGCACACAACACTCTAGCAGCACATCAGAGTGTTAAACAACTCCAGTTTTGTTTACAACTGTGTTGACCCGACTCTTACTGAGCTAAAATTTTTTTAATAAAACCTAGTTATCATAACAACTATAACTTATTTATTTTTAAACTATACCGACCGATGCATGCTTCGCGATATCGCCAACTTGTACATCTGAACTGGAACAACCAACATAACAGATTATTCGATCATACTAGAATATTCTAGAGTTTGTATTCAGCTCAAATAATTGTCTTAAGAATATTTATTTATAAGTAAATGAACATTGTAAAAATCATTGTATTAAAAAAAAATGTGATTGACTGGGCTACACAATCAAATAAATACAGTAGGTGAAAATATTCAACTTTCACCATCACCTTTGGTATAGTCTGGTTTGAACTGAGAACTGATCATTGCCTCATCTGCAAACCGTTTCGAAGCTTGTATTGAGAAACGAATCATCTAGGTCTCTTACATAACTCTTAAACATTGGTTTTGGATTGGGAGTTCTTGGTAGCATCGAACCTGCAATAATAATAGTAGGAGTGGAGCATCTCGTGGCTTACGGTAACTCCTTTGGGGAGGCTGGAGTGGTCAGCCTTCTTTGATCTCTTCTCCATAAACGGACTAGCCGATTGTTTATGTACTATTGCGATAGAATTGCGTTTGATAAATCATTTTGTAGTTATGGTGATATATAATGTTGATTGCGTATGATAAGTTTGTAATGTTTGTACTTTTCGATATTATACTGTAATAAAATTGTGTTGTGTGACGTTTACTTTTATATGTACTAATACGTATTTTGCTAATTAAGAAACTACTAGAAGTAATAATGAGATGCTAAAATATAGTTCTTTGAACTTAGAAACGTGTTTTAAAAACTGATCGCAATGAGACTTGCTCAACTCTCTCCTTGAGGTAATTTATAAGGCATTCGATACAGGTCGTGTCAGAAACATAGATCATTGGGTCCATACTAGAGGTTCGTCCCATACCACGAAATACAATGTTCATAATGATTTATCCACGATAAACACAGAAAGGTTTGTTTAGCTTCTCTCGGCTTCCCATCAGTTAATGCCAGTGAACGGTTACAAATTGGAGTAACATGGTTGAAGACAGTGTGCTTTTCAAACGGATGCGAGAAGTAGTTATGGTAGGGATTGTACTTGAACAGAGGAGTAGTCAGGGTAGGGATTGTACTTGAACAGAGGAGTAGTCAGGGTAGGGATTGTACTTGAACAGAGGAGTAGTCAGGGTAGGGATTGTACTTGAACAGAGGAGTAGTCAGGGTAGGGATTGTACTTGAACAGAGGAGTAGTCAAAATAGGGATTGTACTTGAACAGAGGAGTAGTCAGGGTAGGGATTGTACTTGAACAGAGGAGTAGTCAAAATAGGGATTGTACTTGAACAGAGGAGTAGTCAGGGTAGGGATTGTACTTGAACAGAGGAGTAGTCAAAATAGGGATTGTACTTGAACAGAGGAGTAGTCAGGGTAGGGATTGTACTTGAACAGAGGAGTAGTCAGGGTAGGGATTGTACTTGAACAGAGGAGTAGTCAGGGTAGGGATTGTACTTGAACAGAGGAGTAGTCAGGGTAGGGATTGTACTTGAACAGAGGAGTAGTCAGGGTAGGGATTGTACTTGAACAGAGGAGTAGTCAGGGTAGGGATTGTTTGGACTTGAACAGAGGAGTAGTCAGGGTTGGGATTGTTTGTACTTGAACAGAGGAGTAGTCAGTATTAATAAATAGCTCTTTCTGAGGAGCAGTCGACCTTAGTTAATAACAATGACTACACTCGTTCATCTACACTTATTACACTATTCGGCCCTCATATTTGCCCATATCTTGACGATCGGCGTCTTATGAACGAATAATGAGTAGTCAGGGTAGGGGAGGGATTGCTTGTAGCTTGAATAGATGTAAGGAGTACTTTAATCTACAGTAGTACTGTATAATAGGAAGGCTTTGTTATTTATATATATATATATATATATATATATATATATATATATATATATATATATTTATATATATTTTATATAAATATATATAAATATATATATATATTTTTATATATATTTATATATATAAATATATATAAATATATATAAAATATATATATTTATATATATATAAATATATATATATATATATATATATATATATATGTGTGTGTGTGTGTGTGTGTGTGTGTGATTGTGTGGTATGAGGTTGGATACAGTTCCGCTAAAGGTAGGCCTGCTTCGTGAGGAAAGTGAGGAAGTGGAGTTCAAGGAAGGTGACGCAAGGTGAAAGTCCGGTGAAACCTCCTAAACCACGTGACAGAGAATACGTAAGCCGATTGCACCACTCACGTACATCTGTATTATCACCTCTATAGTACGAACCACAAAACACTTCAACTGGCGGGTGATGCTTTGGAATGGATCTTTTTCATACTGCTGACAGATTTATTTTCGACAATCATTTTTATCCAGTAAACCTAAGTGGCGACTAGGTCGGATCATGAGAGTACCGCACCAGCTAGATCGTGTATGGTAAACCAACAAACGGATATTTTTACTTAGTGGTTTCCTCATACAGCTGTCGATCTGTATTGGCAGCACTGTTACTGTAACAATATCAGCTGTTTGAGTCAACTTCTAATACAGCTGTCGATGTGTATTGGAGGTTGACTTAAACAGCTGATAATGTGCTGCCAAGATCAATTTATCTGTGACAAAATAGTAACACATTAGTTTCAATTGCTGTGTGTTATAATTTAATACACTAAGCTGTTATACCGTGAAAAAAGAATAGCTAAGCATACATTTTCCAAATATATGTTGTAATGTTTGCAGATTAGATAATTTTTTGGATGTATATTAAAACAGTTGTTATCTCAATGGTAAGCTCCGTAAGGAATCTGAAAATTTGAGCTCTCATATCTATGTTACTAAGCAAAATATCGGCAAACTGCCAAGAATAAAACAGTATTAAAATTATTACTTTTATCTCAAACAATATACATAAAGTACAGAGTGTTCCATTAGAAAAACGAAATTTGACAGCCGTATTGTAAAATGGTGGCAGTTTTTTTTTAAGTTTTTAGTCAGACTTATGGTTTCCAAGATCAAATTGGTGGCCCGTTTAAAAAAGATCTTCTGTATAATGGTTTCATCCGAACACAATAAAGTAGTATTTTTTTATATTCGTGATGGTCCTTAGGTGACAGCTAATTTACCAATGAACACGAAATTCTGACAAGCACAATCCTGTGGGTTTATAAACTAACTTCACTTCAATGAAATTCTGATGTAGGGACCTACACGAGATTAAGACATATTCAAAGACGTGTAAACTTGCAAGGTTTGATACCACGCGAGGGTTATAAGAGTTTCCACAAATCAATCTTGCGTCGCAAAAATATACCACACTTTGCTTTCATTCTAAACACTTCGTTCGTATTCTTTTTAAATTGTCACAAAAGAGTAGTTGATGTAAACAGTCTTGTTTTCTACGAAGAAGAAAGAACAACAATTGATCTTCTTGTTACCAGTTTCATAATTTGCGTCATCAAACAATTCAATTATTATGTCAAAGTTATTAGAAATGAGATAACTTGTTTATAATATACTGCTTGTTACCAGTAGCGTGAATGAAATTCCAAAACCAAAATTTCGACAAATTAAATAGCCTGTTATGATCGCTATTTTAATTTAATAGCAGTTTGCCTCTGTGGACTGTGGAGAGACTATCTGCTTATTTTTAAAATTTTAATTAAAGCAGTGATGTTAAGTTTCCAGATTAGGTAATTATCGACTAATATACATAGACTGTGTCGGTAAATTGATTAATGTTAGAATGCCATTTGGAGTTACATTTTAAGACTTCTAGTTGTATTTTATACATGCAGGACTCAGAGATGGAAAATTGTCTAAATTTTAGCATTTTTCTCTAAATCTGGACAAAATCGAATTAAACGTTTGCGTTGACAGGTCTTCCACCGTTGTATCTCATAGAATTTACGTAGGCCCATATAACTGTCAATGTTTTAATGATATGATTATGTTAATATTAATATTTCGTATGCATTAAATATCTTTATCTAAAATGGCGGTAGTAATTTTTATTACATAACGATGGTGTGTAGTGAAGGTATGCTTTGTGTTTGGGAAGTGTAGTTGTACAGTTCGCCTAATCAACAATAAGACATGAATAAAAACTGTGTTTTTTATAATAATTATTTGAATAGTTTGATACTCAAATAAATTAAATAATTGAAAGTCCAAAGCACATGGCCAATTTCAATAAAGTGAACCCTGCGCGCCATCTTAATAAGATTGACGACTACTAAGTCAGTGCCACAGCACCTTACACAGCAGTATTATAAAGAAAGGTGAAGGTCCGACAATACGTCGAAATGAAACCGGCGTGAAAAGCTCATTGGGGTCATTTAGGTGGGGGATTTGATGTGACCAATCAGGGCCGAAGGCCGGTCACAAACAATGGTCATAAACGGTGTTGGGAGGCCCCGACCCGACCTTGGGCTACCACTATTGGCAGGTCCACACCTGTCTCGTCCGTCACAAGGTCGCGATGTCGACACGCGCTGATCTGCACGTGCGTACAGTCATACCACTTAGCCTGGAACTAACGACCGGTGGTATATACACAAGTACCTGTGTTGTGATCTGCACGTGCGTACAGTAATACCACTTAGTCTGGAACTAACGACCGGTGATATACACACAAGTACCTGTGTTGTGATCTGCACGTGCGTACAGTAATACCACTTAGTCTGGAACTAACGACCGGTGATATGTACACAAGTACCTGTGTTGTGATCTGCACGTGCGTACAATAATACCACTTAGTCTGGAACTAACGACCGGTGATATACACACAAGTACCTGTGTTGTGATCTGCACGTGCGTACAGTAATACCACTTAGTCTGGAACTAACGACCGGTGATATACACACAAGTACCTGTGTTGTGATCTGCACGTGCGTACAGTAATACCACTTAGCCTGGAACTAACGACCGGTGGTATATACACAAGTACCTGTGTTGTGATCTGCACGTGCGTACAGTAATACCACTTAGTCTGGAACTAACGACCGGTGATATGTACACAAGTACCTGTGTTGTGATCTGCACGCGCGTACAGTCATACCACTTAGTCTTGAACTAACGACCGGTGATATGTACACAAGTACCTGTGTTGTGATCTGCACGCGCGTACAGTCATACCACTTAGTCTGGAACTAACGACCGGTGATATACACACAAGTACCTGTGTTGTGATCTGCACGTGCGTACAGTCATACCACTTAGTCTTGAACTAACGACCGGTGATATGTACACAAGTACCTGTGTTGTGATCTGCACGCGCGTACAGTCATACCACTTAGTCTGGAACTAACGACCGGTGATATATACACAAGTACCTGTGTTGTGATCTGCACGTGCGTACAGTCATACCACTTAGCCTGGATCTAACGACCGGTGATATACACACAAGTACCTGTGTTGTGATCTGCACGTGCGTACAGTAATACCACTTAGTCTGGAACTAACGACCGGTGATATATACACAAGTACCTGTGTTGTGATCTGCACGTGCGTACAGTCATACCACTTCGTCTGGAACTAACGACTGGTCATATATACACAAGTACATGTGTTGTGATCTGCACGTGCGTACAGTCATACCACTTAGCCGGGAACTAACGACTGGTCAGATATACACAAATACCTGTGTTGTGATCTGCACGTGCGTACAGTAATACCACTTAGTCTGGAACTAATGACCGGTGATATATACAGAATTACCTGTGTTGTGATCTGCACGTGCGTACAATCATACCACTTAGCCGAGAACTAGACACCGGTAATATACACAAGTACCTGTGTCGTGATATGCACGTGCGTACAGTATACCACATAGCCGGGAACTAACAACTGGCGAGATAAACGTAAGTTGTGTATCTGCGTTGTGATCTGCACGTGCGTACAGTCATACCACTTAGTCTGGAACTAACGACTGGTGATATATACACAAGTATATGTGGTGTGATCTGCACGTGCGTACAATCATACCACTTAGCCGAGAACTAGACACCGGTGATATACACAAGTACCTATGCTGTGATCTGCACGTGCGTACAGTCATACCACATAGCCGGGAACTAACAACTGGCGAGATAAACGTAAGTTGTGTATCTGCGTTGTGATCTTCACGTGCGTACAGTATACCACTTGGCCGGTAACTAACGACCGGTGAGATGTACACAATTACCTGTGTTGTGATCTGCACGTGCGTACAATCATTCCACTTAGCCGGGAACTAACGACCGGTGAGATATAAACAAGGAGCTGTGTTGTGATCTGCACGTGCGTACAGTCATACCACTTAGCCGAGAACTAACGACAGGTGATATATACACAAATACCTTTTTTGTGATCTGCACTTGCGTACACTCATACCACATAGTCTGGAACTAACGACAGGTGATATATAAACAATTACCTGCGTTGTGATCTGCACGTGCGTACAGTCATACCACATAGCCGGGAACTAACGACCGGTGAGATATACACAATTACCTGTGTTGTGATCTGCACGTGCGTACAATCATACCACTTAGCCGGGAACTACGACCGGTGAGATATACACAGGTAGCTGTTTTGTGATCTGCATGTGTGTACAGTCATACCACTTAGCCGGGAACTAACGACCGATGAGATATACACAAGTACCTGTGTTGTGCTCTGCACGTGCGTACAATCATACCACTTAGCCGGGAACTACGACCGGTGAGATATACACAATTAGCTGTGTTGTGATCTGCACGTGCGTACAATCATACCACTTAGCCGGAAACTAACGACCGGTGAGATATACACAAGTACCTGTGTTGTGATCTGCATGTGCGTACAGTCATACCACTTAGCCGGGAACTAACGACCGGTGAGATATACACAATTACCTGTGTTGTGATCTGCACGTGCGTACAATCATACCACTTAGCCGGAAACTAACGACCGATGAGATATACAGAATTACTTGTGTTGTGATCTGCACATGCGTACAGTCATACCACATAGCCGGGAACTACGACTGGTGAGATATACACAAGTAGCTGTGTTGTGCTCTGCACGTGCGTACAATCATACCACTTAGCCGGGAACTACGACCGGTGAGATATACACAAGTAGCTGTGTTGTGATCTGCATGTGCGTACAGTCATACCACTTAGCCGGTAACTAACGACCGGTGAGATATACACAAGTACCTGTGTTGTGATCTGCACGTGCGTACAGTCATACCACTTAGTCTGGAACTAACGACAGGTGATATATAAACAATTACCTGCGTTGTGATCTGCACGTGCGTAAAGTCATACCACTTAGCCGGGAACTAACAACCGGTGAGATATAGACAAGTACCTGTGTTGTGATCTGCACGTGCGTACAGTCATACCACTTAGCCGAGAGCTAACGACAGGTGATATATACACAAATACCTTTTTTGTGATCTGCACTTGCGTACAGTCATACCACTTAGTCTGGAACTAAAGACAGGTGATATATAAACAATTACCTGCGTTGTGATCTGCACGTGCGTAAAGTCATACCACTTAGCCGGGAACTAACAACCGGTGAGATATACACAAGTACCTGTGTTGTGATCTGCACGTGCGTACAGTCATACCACTTAGCCGGTAACTAACGACCGATTAGATATACACAAGGAGCTGTGTTGTGATCTGCACGTGCGTACAATCATACCACTTAGCCTGGAACTATCGACCGAAGATATATACACAAATACCTGTGTTGTGATCTGCACTTGCGTACAGTCATACCACTTAGTCTGGAACTAACGACAGGTGATATATAAACTATTACCTGCGTTGTGATCTGCACGTGCGTACAGTCATACCACTTAGCCGAGAACTAACGACAGGTGATATATACACAAATACATTTTTTGTGATCTGCACTTGCGTACAATCATACCTCTTAGTCTGGAACTAACGACAGGTAATATATAAACAATTACCTGCGTTGTGATATGCACGTGCGTACAGTCAAACCACTTAGCCGGGAACTAACAACCGGTGATATATACACAAGTAGCTGTGTTGTGATCTGCACGTGCGTACAGTCATACCACTTAGTCTGGAACTAACGATAGGTGATATATAAACAATTACCTGCGTTGTGATCTGCACGTATTGAGAATCTCAACAGTTTTTTTGTCAGTTGGTGCTGCTCATGAACTTTGTTCTAGACAGAGCAGTCACTTTCATCATCATTACTGAGCGTGATGATGTATGAATTGCAGATATTAAATTTGTTGCCCCCCCCCCCCATTTTCTGCTCTCTCAATACACATCGTATTAACTAGTCATACGATGGCTTTTCGTCTTTCCGAACACATATCGACTAAATGGTCCACCTAACATTTAAAATCTTAAAACAACATTTAAAATCGCCTGAATTATCTGTGAGATAAGTTGTTTTTGTGTTCTAACAAACTATCGTACGTTTTTAAAACTAACTCAATTTGTTTGTTCAGGAGCTTTATAAACACATGTCCGATTTTAATTTTAATCCCACGGTTCCATTTTAAAGCAATTCTTATAATTAGTGATAAGGATTTTATAAAGTTAGTAATTTACTTTATGGAAAAATACGTTTGTAATTGTCTCTATGCTGGTCTTGGTTCTGCCATTATTTATAGCCAAGAAAAATATTCCACACATATTTAGTGTTACAATTTGAAACTAAACATTGTTACGTATGATATTTAACTCTGAGAGATACAGAGACTGTGAGTGAGGGTCATTATCGAGCTACACGAGTATCTCTAATGATGTTGACCTTGCAATTGACTTTCTTGGGTATATTGCAGCTATCTGCCGCCCGGCTAATTGTACAGTAAACATTTTAGTTTGTGTCATTGTAATCTCAGATATTTTGTGGATTTTCACATTTGTATTAATAGGCTATGATTTACAGTCCTATTGTATGTTACCATGACAATTGTGTTGCTTTCTAAGTAATGAATTTAGGAATCTTTTATTTTCGTCTTGAAAATATGAAATTGATTATTTGAAATAAAAATTAGTTTTGATTTCTTGAAATTTACTTTAGGAGTAGGCTTTACTTGAGGGCAAATTTCCAGGTTTCTAAGAAAATAGAGGGGGAGGAGCATTCTCCTTCTAACCTGTCTTATTACTCATCTTTTTAATAATTTATTTAGATCTAAACTAAGAAAATTTCGCAAACCCGTGCTCACATGGCTTTAGAGAAGCCCTTCCATTTCGCTACACTTTGCCTTAGTCGATGAAGACTAGTCGCTCTTATTTTCTGAAAATGTAATACAGTCCCGATAATTATGCCCTTTTGAATTTTAGAATTACAAACATTTAGAATGATGACCCCTGACATTGAGGGGGCGCTGTCGCCTGACAGCGTCTTCGGCAACGTGCTCCGACCGCCTCACGTGGGCCTCGGGTCAACGCCTCCCTCGGATGTTCTGGAACACGCAAATAACCTAACATTGATGTGGCCGTTTGTTTTTTCTGACGGTCGTTTCCCTTTTGAACTAATATGATGGTAAACGTCGTTCGGAAAGAATAGAACATGGAATTTGACGTATAGGATGGATTTTTGACACAGCGAGCCTAATTATCTATACATTGTTATTCAAGTCGGTGGTAAAGGCAGATTCGTAACCCTGATACAGACCCCCTGCTTTATACACATTCTTCTTGTGTTTTTTTCTTTTTTACTTTATTATTATAAGTCACTCGGGCAAGTCATAGTTTTGTATTGAAATGCGTAATATTTAGATTTATTGATGTTATTTTGGTCAAATACCCAAAAGCACTCCAGTTACCTGGAAGAACAAGTTGGAAACATTTAACACCCGTATTTTTGTTACAGAAATCTCAATTTCTCCACCGTCGCCACCAGTGAGGATGATGAGTACAGTTACCATAAGAAAAAAATGTCGAGGGTAAGAAAATTTCATTTACTTTGCTTGCACCTGCGCATGATATTTAGACAGCAAACACTATTGTAAACATCGTTATTCGAATACATCTAATGTGTTTCTTATGAAGAATGTAATTTGTCTATGGTAGTACAAATCACAGTACAGTAGCCACAGAGAAGGAATATAACCTTGTTATTTGTCTGTGGTAGTACAAATCACAGTACAGTAGCCACAGAGAAGGAATATAACCTTGTTATTTGTCTGTGGTAGTACAAATCACTGTACAGTAGCCTTAAATTTAATCTTAAAACGTGTAATTATAGGAACAGGCTATAAACAATGTCATACAGCACTGGCAAAGGTAGAAGACAAATGATAATACACTGCAATTTCTTGAAATAGCTTTTCCTTATTTAATACATTAAAATAATTTAAATATTGCATACAAATGTAGAACCTGCACTACGTTGTATCTCTGCGTAGTACACAAGGCCTTAACTAGGCAAACAACAGCTCGTAGAATGTTAGTAAAATATTAAAAAAGTATATTTAAAAATACATTTATGTCATTCAGTATCCAGGACAGTTAATGGTAATCATTATAACGTAAACCGACCATAAAATCAACGTAACCAAACCAAATTTGTAGGCGGAAGGTGACTGACCTAATATTTTAATGCTGGTCCCTCAGATACCCTCAGAAACCTACGTAATTACACACAAACGTGAATAATTCTGACAATCCCATTCGCTAAAATTAAACTGATTTTGTGGAAGTATGAATTCCAGCCTAGTGCTAACTACAGGATAATGTATAATAGTGTGTAAAAATTCTGTCCTGGTGCTACCCGTAATGGGGGTGAATTTTAGCCTTTTGGTAATATTTTATATTACCAAAATATTACATATTTTTTCTTTGCTTGTATGAAAATAATTTAGCCAAAGATATTTTTCATTAGGATGTAACTTTCCTCTTTTGATTCTGACGTATAACTCAGTTTGAACAATATTTGTAAGGTCACACAAGCAAATATTTTGACCCAAGTAGGGTTAAGATTAAATAGGCCTAACTAACTAAATAAGGAAAACAAAAAACTATCAATGTTTTATTTCTTTCTAAAAAAGTTGTTTACAACTGAACACGGAACACGTTAAGGGCGTGTAGATAAAGTCCACTAATGCCGCAAGGTCTTCCATTACCTGAAAGGAGTAGATATTGTGGTACAGATAAGATGGCATTGACCTAGGCGCTGCTGAGTCATTTTGGTGTTATCAGCGAGTGGGTGGTGATAACAGGGCACGTGTACAAACAATGTTAGCCTGCCACTTGTTCCATTCCGTTTGTACATCACTTACACGTGGTTAAACGATATATTCCTTGTTTGAAATGAAATTTACACGTGTAGTAGTGTTAATTTTTAAAGATTAGTTAAAAAGTGCAAGAAACACGCCTCATACTTTTTTTATACATATAAGCCCGACATGCCTTGTGATATATGCTATGTGATGCACCAGCACTGAATTTGAAGTTCGAACGAGGGAGTGAAGCCAGTGATTGTAGTCACTGGTGAAGCTTTGGACTACAGGAATCACTGAACTGGATTTAAAAACATATACCATACTAATCTGTGCAATCATTTCTCGAGTAAAACTAGTTATCATTGTATAATTACTAATACATTCCACTCATCGCCGAATCTATCTCAATCCTATTTAATTGCTTGATGGAAAAACCCATCTTGATTAATTATTTTAGTTGAAACTTGTTATTTTTCTCAGATATCATGTCTGACGCCCAAGGCCCGCTCACGTGGTAGATGAACGTGGCGTGGAAGGTCACGTGCAGAGACGGTGGGAGGGAGGAATTAAATATCGTCACTCAATAACCATATGCTCTGCATTGAGGTAACCGTCGTAGGCGTTGGTGTTTTTGTAAATAACAGGTGCTGCGTTCTAGCATCGCAATGATTAAACTAACTGACAACAGCTGACGTGTTAGAATGTTGCTTGTATCGTTCAGTGTCACTCTTGTATGTGAATCAATATGTGAATTTTAACATATTGAACCATTAATATTCAACACATATTTAATACTTAAAATCAGGATAAAATATACGTCAAGATCTCTAGATCTCCATAACCCCAATGAAAGTCGATTTTCATGTGTTAAGGCCCGTTTACACGCTATGATAAATCGTAGCAATTTAATTGTAACAATTTATTGCTCCAATAAATCGAAATAATGACTACTGTTTACACGCAACGGTTTACGGTACGATATATTCATTGTAGGTCACAGTTTCTGCCACGGGGGACGTGTTATTGTGGTCAGTTTATGTAGTTAGTTGAAATTGAAAAAGTCGCGAAGACGTAGAAGAATGTGTAGGAACCAGTCGATGCTGAAGAAAAAAATTGTTCTCATACTAAATTAATGGATGAAACTATTTACGAGTGCTACGTATGTAAGGTCCTTTTTTATTTCTGTTAGAGTATTCTTTGCTCTTAATGAACCACAAGTGGGGAACACTCCGATAAAGTTCATTAAATTTACTTAAGAACTCATCAGGACTTTGAACTGCTATTTGTTATTTTAAAAATTGAATCAAAACAACGCAAGAAACAAAAATGCAACCGCAAAAAATAAAATAAAAAAATAACTAGCTACATTTTAATAGTCAGAATAAACTGAAACGAGTCAAATCATAACAATGAATTGATCTTCTGGTTTACACGTTCCGACTTATTGCTACGATTCCCAGAAACGTTGCCGGCCGGGTTCAATCATCCAATCCAATTCCAATAAATCGCTACGATGACCCATTTACACGATATGATACATTGTAACGATTAGATCGTTACGATGAATTGCTAGCATTTATCGTAGCGTGTAAACAGGCCTTAGCCTATATGACAACGCGAAAGCTAACATTCTTCATCGTACGTTTAAAATTGTGTAAAAACAGGTAACAATAATTTTCCCTGACATTCTACTGGGATATTTGTTATCCCTCCTATGAACATAAGAATTACAATAACGTAAACTCTAAAAAACCAAAATTCTTTGTCTTTTTTGCTACCCTGCCCCTAGGGGTGAGAATATTTTCAAATATTTTAAATAAAAAAATAAGGCTTAAAAGACTTTTAGGATGAGGTGTAACACACCCTATGTTTACATTTGTTTAAACCCGACCTGATCTCCATATTAAACCCGAAAATTTTTATTAAACATTGGTTATATGATGGAGAGTACGGTAGGGACAAGATGTAAAAGACACTAGATGGTGGTATGGTGTTCCGTTGTTGAACCTCACGCGGGCCAGTCCAGTGTTTATATGACAGAGGGTACGGTAGGGACACGATGTGAAAGACACTAGAAGGTGGAGTGGTGTTCCGTTGTTGAGCCTCACGCGGACCAGCCCAGTGGTTATATGACAGAGGGTACGGTAGGGACACGATGTGAAAGACACTAGAATGTGGCGTGGTGTTCCGTTGTTGAGCCTCACACAGTCCAGTCCAGTGGTTATATGACAGAGGGTACGGCAGGGACAAGAGGTGAAAGACACTCGAAAGTGGTGTGGTGTTCCGTTGTTGAGCCTCACACAGTCCAGTCCAGTGGTTATATGACAGAGGGTACGGCAGGGACAAGAGGTGAAAGACACTTGAAAGTGGCGTGGTGTTCCGTTGTTGAGCCTCACACAGTCCAGTCCAGTGGTTATATGACAGAGGGTACGGCAGGGACAAGAGGTTAAAGACACTCGAAAGTGGCGTGGTGTTCCGTTGTTGAGCCTCACGCGGGCCAGTCCAGTGGTTATATGACAGAGGGTACGGTAGGGACAAGAGGTTAAAGACACTAGAAGGTGGCGTGGTGTTCCGTTGTTGAGCCTCACGCGGGCTCGTCCACGTGTATCGAAACGTGCAGTCACAGACTACCAATGTGTTCTTCACAAGACTTTATCGACCAACATTTACACTGCTGGGCATGAATGGATTGTCGGACGTTGTCGTTTAAAAGTCAGCCATGCTTGTGGACCTAACTACTATGTTTAAGACGTTGACATATTTATTAATAATAAAGTAAAAATGTATCAATCTTCGACGTATATTAATTTAATTTACACCTCAGTAATAATATAAATGTGTATTTATAGGATTTTTATACATATAAGAATCATAGTGGTTCATTGTTATTAAAAACTATTTAACTTCATATTCCGTGTAAGCCGGTTTGTGTCATGTTTAAAGTAACATAAATATAAACCTAAATATTTAAACTTCAAATTTAAGGAATGTATACTAGTTTTGAGTATGTTGTTACATTAAAAATTATTTCTTTGACATAAAAATAATTTTCGTTTCTGGTTATTTAAATGATCACTACACAAATATAATGAGTGTATGTTTTTAAATAAAGGATTTGACATATACATTACTATTTTTTTAGCAGTACAGTACTCTATTTGAGAATATCCCCAGGTTTCATACAAACAGAATTTATATATTTTAGTAATAAAACGTTGGTATTTGATATTTCAACCTTTTTTAGCCTAGTAAATGACAAGGCTAAGGTTGGAGGGGGGGGGGGAAGGTGAGTAAAGAGCAGTTCTGTACTTTGGCTCTACTTTTCGGCCAGCGCGAATCTATTCTCCTCAAGACAAATACTGTATTACATTTTTTCTAACGTCAAACAAAAACAATTCTTCACTGATAAGTTTCAACTGACAATCAGCTGACAATCAACTGACCACGAGTGTCATTAGTCGATTTAACGATTTAAATGTTGACAATATTAATGCCTATTGTTGATTGCTTTTTGGTTTTTTCCAGTTTGATAGTGTTTTTATTTCAACTAAATTTTTTAAATTAAAACAATTTTTAAATACGTATGTCACAAACATTATTATAAAAAATTAAATTACGTAAGGTATTCATCTTCTCCATTATAATACCTAAATAATTCTGTAGGCCTGCAGTATCTCAAACGTCCTCAAGTAGCTTTTAACATTGGTCTTATGGAGGATAGGTGACCGAATACTCAAGACCATTCACCTCCCAAATTTTATGAAAAGAGCAGAGAATTATATTATCAACGAATACGCGTTTATAGGTGTTATAGTTTGTTGGTGTTTTTGTCTCTCCCTTGACTGGCCACGGATACCCAGCGTGCTGTGTCATGCCGTCACTCACATCGCGTGGACCCAGAACTAAGACCAACGTCCTCAACCCACGGGCTATATTTACTCAAGTCGCTCGCGGCCGGTTTTGGGGAACTTTCCGTAGTTTCCTAGCAATTAAGTCGGTTAGGGGAACCGAGCGCCCGCCACAGCCTACGTGACCAGCTCGGCACACCCAGTCTTCCATTCGTCAATGGTGACGTAATGATACATATAGATTCATCCATGGTAAATATCTGCTGACGTTGTCTTCTCTCAGAAAAAGGTAACTCAACAAGCATTATATTTTGGGTTTAGGACGAAAAAAATTGTCAATAAAAAAGTAAAATTGCCACGTTATTGGTCGGGGGAGGTGGGAAAGATAGCAACAAAGAACATACAATTATTTTTTAAAGTTAATTATTCATTGCTCTTCCGGAATCCAAGCAAAATGTACTATAAAATAATTCTGGTGATGAAACTAAATTTAACTAGATTTTGAATTAATAGGCTTGAACCTTGCTTGGCATTGAATTAATAGGCTTGAACCTTGCTTGGCATTGAATTAATAGGCTTGAACCTTGCTTGGAATTGAATTAATAGGCTTGAACCTTGCTTGGAATTGAATTAATAGGCTTGAACCTTGCTTGGCATTGAATTAATAGGCTTGAACCTTGCTTGGCATTGAATTAATAGGCTTGAACCTTGCTTGGCATTGCATTAATAGGCTTGAACCTTGCTTGGCATTGAATTAATAGGCTTGAACCTTGCTTGGCATTGAATTAATAGGCTTGAACCTTGCTTGGCATTGAATTAATAGGCTTGAACCTTGCTTGGCATTGAATTAATAGGCTTGAACCTTGCTTGGCATTGAATTAATAGGCTTGAACCTTGCTTGGCATTGAATTAATAATGATCATTATTATGAATATATATTATTTCGTACTATAGCGGTTCGTCACGGCACCAATAAACGACATTGCATCCCTTCACACTTGTCTACGACACTCTTTAGTTCCCATCTGTAACTTCAACTGGTCGGGTGGGGAGGGCTGTGACTGACAGTTGAAGTCCGAATTCAAAGTTACCCTCTTTATAAGATAAATATTTCAACGCTAGGATGTTATAATTTCCTTCATAGAAGCCATATACTCGACGAAGTATGCATTTAAAAAACTAATTACTTCAAACTAAATTATGTAAATATAATAATCACCTTCTGTGTTAAACACCAAACGTCTTATTTTCTTTTCTACGTTATGATTATGGTATTTAACAAATGGCGAAGCCAATTCTGAAATAAAATGTTCTTTTATGGAATTTTTTTAATTTGTTGTGTGGTCTTTACTCTTATTCTTTTTGGCACTCAACCCCGGACTGCAGACGAGGCATGAAGGATTAAGGATCCGTTGTATGGCCACAACTGTCCCCTCTTTGTTCAAGATTTAATCCAGAGTTTGTATGAGGATTCTACTGAAATTTTTTACGCTATTTTCAAGGATATTTTTCCTTCCGAGACCAAGATCTTTCAAAAACAAATAGAGTGAATTGGCATCAGGTCTCAAGCACCAACTTGAACAGCATACAATCGGCTCTTGTATCCTTATGTTGGCGAAAAGATCAGCATACTTATTAAATTTATATTCATGCTGCCACGGAATATTTGTAAACCATGGTACATTTAATTCAAAGAAAACATCACTTTTAAGTGATTTATATCATAGTAACCATACTGGTAAGTCTCTGCAAGATCTGTAGGGAAATCGTAATGTCGATTTCCCTCATCTAAACATAACATCCAGTCCTTACTCTACTCGAAGATTGATGGTTCATATTTCATAGGGTTTCCTTGAATTTTTCTCCTGACTTAATAAAAAGAATACTATTAGGTTTTGATAATGTATTTATCTTCGCTCTTGCAATAGAAAGGTTCACTGCATCTTTTATAATACATACAACCCTATCGTGTCTCCAAGTAAATATTTCTTCTTTTAACGCTACTGGGCCACCTATCAAAATATGAAGAGCCGAAGCTAGACCTTGATGACAAAGACCGCAACAATCATTCCCCGATAATCCCCACCTCTTCAAGTTGCTCTGATCTGGCAAAGTACATAGTAGACGGTTTACGTAGAGCTCAATTAACTCTGGAGATTACTCGTACACAAACGCTTTCCTAAGTAGTTTCGTAGGGATGCATTTCTCGCCCAAACATCCAGGGTTGCCACCCGTCCCGATTCTGTCGGGACAGTCCCAACTTCGAACCCTTCTGTCCCGCGTCCCGACCCAACATTCGTCGGGATACATTTGTCTCGATTTATTGTTTTATACAACAAATTAATATTTTTCATAAGCATGTTTTATTAATTGTTTTGAATTAATAATCCAGTGGATAATGATTATAATGTATTGATTCTGGCAACACTCAAACTACTTCTTTTATAGTGACAGTACACGACACGCGCTAGTGGAAAGTGATAAAATTACCTTTGCTGAATCAGCTATAACATTTCACTGTGTAAAACAATATTTCATACAACTCAATTGATTGTAGCTATAAATTTTTACTATAACTATTTTCTGATTTTAACACATTGCTAAAAAATCAGCTGCAGAAAGACAAAATGTGAGTGCCTGGGCTCCTGGCCAAAGAAGTTGCACTAGATGCTTTAAAATCCTTGACCTCAGATGAAAATAATTACATGTATTATGTAATATAATATATAAAATAATACATAAGTAATTACGAGGCAAACAAGAGTGATGAAAGGGGCGTTTGATTAGTGTTATTAAGTTGATTATTTACATTAGTGTATTTCAATGACTTGCTGGATCTAAGATTTAGCCGAGGTGTGTTTTTTCTGAGGAGGGAGAGTCCCGTCCCGATTTTGTCTAACTTCAAAGTTGGCAACCCTGAAAACATCCAACAGGAGTTCCCGGGGATTTTGTGATATTTTCCACCGCCTGAGTTGTCTTTAGTGATAAGAGTATATAATGCATTATTTTCTTATTCTTTTTTTAATTACACATCTTATTTATTTCTAATGCCCGGGATAGGAGTAATGATATTTTGAGAAGCGAGGATGAGTCAGCGGTTCATTCCATCGTGGCGGCTGATAAACAGATGTGCTTTTAATAGTAAAGAGGGCGCACGACGAATCGAGATGGGCAAGGCGAGGCACATGCCACGCTACGCGTGACAGGCAGTGGGATGCGCGCGAAAAACGTGCGCGGCGGTTGGGCGGGGGACCGCCAAGCGCGCTGGTGTCGGCCACCACAGAGTACATGCCTCAGTCAGAAGTGACAGCGTGAGCGGTGCGGTCAGGTGATTGTGCTGTGTTGTTAAAGTGTTAGTGCCACGAGGAACACACCTCGCTATGGTGACTCAGAGCGCAACGATACTGGAGCGGCACCTCTTGTTAGCAGGGGAACCTCCACCGCTGCATAGCGCTGAATACCACAAGCTTGCCACGGTGCTGAGCAAGCGGAAGGCGCTCGCCAAAGAGGTGAAAAAAGTGCAATTCATTATGATACATTCTGTTCGTTTATAGCCGACTACATACAGTTTCGTTATATTGAGGTTTATATTAAATTTAGACTCATTAATGCAGTAAAATAGAAAGATCCACAAGAAAGTCATATCTGAACTGTTGGGACAGAATAATTTCGTCGATTCCAAATCGCGCATCGTGGAGCAAGAACCTTCAAGTTTCTAACTTACTCCTAGTTATATTACTAATAAATTGCAAAAAATTATAGGACTAATTTTTAGACATGCGAATTTTGTTCTTTTTACTAGTTACTCTTCAGTCACAAACTGTCACAGTGTGCATTCAAAACATTTAATTGTACAACTGTAGATATCTGGTAAATGAACCTGACTTCCCTTTGCGAGTTGTTTATGTTACCCTACACTGTGAAGGCAACTCTATTACCGCTATACAAGTTTGAATACTTAATTATATTTATTTAGTTTTGCCTTTGAACAATTTTTTTAGGGGGATATTCTTGATTGAATAGGGAGATATTCACAGGTCACAATAGGAAAATGAAGGATTATTTTCTTATTATTTAATATAGTCCAGCCGTTCTAACTTTATGTCTAACGTTTGCGGGCTAAACTGGAAAATCGACATAGGCAACGTCGCATTCAGACCGGCATAGCCCTCTTCTAAATTTTACACCCGGTGACTGACAATTGGGAATAATTTAGGAAGGTACAAATTTATTTTTTAATGGAAATTAAAATCTTTTTAGTAATTAACAATTGATGGTAAACTTTACCTCTTTTGTTCCGCCACCAATCTTCAGTTTTTTCTGACACTACCGGTTTCGGAGACTAATCTCCATCTTCAGGTGTCCATCACTGTCACTACACACTAAACCATTAAAGTTTAAAACACTTGAGTTTGGATTTTTGAAACACTAACGGTTGTTTTAGACCTCTAACGGTTGTTTAGTGTTTCAAAAATACAAACTCAAGTGTTTTAAACTTTAATGGTTTAGTGTGTAGTGACAGTGATGGACACCTGAAGATGGAGATTAGTCTCCGAAACCGGTAGTGTCAGAAAAAACTGAAGATTGGTGGCGGAACAAAAGAGGTAAAGTTTACCATCAATTGTTAATATTAACCAATCAGGATAAAATACCGATAGAATAATCATGGATCTTTTTAGTGTTTAGTTGGGAAGTACTTTTTACTGTTTACAAAAAATATAAAAAAAACGAAGTCAATCGGACAATTTTAACTTATAAAACCTATCAAGGCCTAGTTGTGATTTATCTAGACTGGAAACAAATTATCCGTGGGACAGGAAGGAGCCGAGCGCTCAAGACATACAATGTTGCCATGTTGTGCTTCCCTCAGAGGTAAAGTTATAACGGCTGGAGTATAAAAGGGTGGTTTTCACTTATGTTAGGATACACATTCATTTTTCTACTAATTTCCCAACATGTTTAGCACGGGATTGTGTCTTGATGGTATATCTGTGGGCACTTTAACAATTAATTATTTTATATCGTGTCTCAGCTCCGTAGCCGTAGTGCCGCCTTCTCGCGGCCAGACGCAACCCTATTGCAGTATCTGTTTTGCCTATCGCGCCCTTCATGTTTGCCCGTATTGATTGTAGATTTATTTGTTTATATTTATTATTTCGTGTCAAGGAAAAATGTATGTTAATTGTCAGTTCAACTATAGTTATGATTTATTTCTATTTTCAAATCTGAGTTATGACTATACTGTCCAAAACAAGACAGTTTTATCTTTATAGAACAGTGAAAGAACGTTAATTAAATAGATTATCCAAATGTTTACACAATGTCTGGATGTGGGGAAGTGATTAAAGAATACATGTGCTGGAGCACACGAGTTACAGATCACGTCCAAACTAGGCGGACAAACAACACAGATAAAGTCATCGTATTAAAAATACATACACATTAAATAAGAATGCAACAACTGCATTTTACTGTGCAACATTATTATGTAAAATGTTCTTAAAGTTGAACATATAAATCAATCAAATTAAACGTTCCATTTCAGGTTAGTATATTCTCACCCCCCCCCCCCCCCCCCCGAATTGCGATCCTCACATGTACGCTGTGGGACTTACTTTACATATTTTAATGTATATATTATAAACATACGTTTTGGTTTCTTGTTTATATACACTGTTCCGTCAAAAACTTAAAGTTAAAGATCGTCTTATTTTACCAGGCGAAGTTAGGGCTAAGAAGCTCTCTCTAACACTTAACCTGGTGACCTACGGTTTAACGGGGAGATTTCCAATTGCACCGGCGTCAGGGATCGGCCCCAAACTGATGTGTCCAGATGCACCGGAGCCCCTTTTGGGGGGTGTTCCAATTGCACCAGAGGCCCTTGTTTATGACATGAGCCGGGAAAGTCCAACCAGGCCGGATTCCTAGTACAGTAACCCCAAGCTGACCGTGCCAAATTCCACACCCTTTGTTATGACATGAGTCATGAGTCGGTTAGGTTAGGTTAGGTTAGGTTAGGTTAGGTTAGGTTAGGTTAGGTTAGGTTAGGTTAGGTTAGATGTTAGTGTTGCCACGGATAAACACAAAATTAAACATTAAATACATAGTTACCATATTTATTAGTTAGAACCTGCTATGGTCTACCATTAGTATGTGCCACGAAACATCGGCAAGTGTTTGATAGAATATTCCATTGCGAAATTGTTAAACACTTATAAACTATGTTTGAAGAAATGTAGTGGGGTGGGGAAGGAAGGGGCCTTCCAATTGCACCGGCTCCGGCGGTCGAAGGAATTTGCAGCGGGGATAAGTGAGGTGGGTAGATTTTGACCACCGGTGCATCTGGACACTTTTCGGACGGAGGAATGTTTTGACCCGTGGAAATTCCTTTGACCGCCGGTGCAACTGGATATCAGCCGTTTAACGTGACTTCCGAAACATGGGAGCGGCAGGGCAAAAACTGTTAATGGTCATATGAGGAATCGAACACGGACCAACCGTGTGGCAAGCCAACGCCGTAGCTCCTTTGTCAAAGACAGTATATAGGCTTATTACTGTCAAAGACAGTAAAGGAAATATTTTCAGAAGAAAAACTCATGTGTAAGGGAAAGAAAACAGATTAACCTTAACAGAGAGATTATTATGTTATTTTATAGGTCTTTGTCTTGGCTACATTGTCTTAAATTGGATCCATCCAGCTGGCAGTGTGTTCTGAATCCGCCAAGATCGTCTCGTGTTGACAAAAGGGTTGCCAACTTTCTCCCGGCCAGAAGTACGTGGCGACTCGTGGTATATATCACGTAGTTACAGTATCACGACAAGTTACACTTTATTGTTGACAAAAGGGTTGCCAACTTTCTCCCGGCCAGAAGTACGTGGCGACTCGTGGTATATATCACGTAGTTACAGAATCACGACAAGTTACACTTTATTGTTGACAAAAGGGTTGCCAACTTTCTCCCGGCCAGAAGTACGTGGCGACTCGTGGTATATATCACGTAGTTACAGAATCACGACAAGTTATACTTTATTGTTGACAAAAGGGTTGCCAACTTTCTCCCGGCCAGAAGTACGTGGCGACTCGTGGTATATATCACGTAGTTACAGAATCACGACAAGTTACACTTTATTGTTGACAAAAGGGTTGCCAACTTTCTCCCGGCCAGAAGTACGTGGCGACTCGTGGTATATATCACGTAGTTACAGTATCACGACAAGTTACACTTTATTGTTGACAAAAGGGTTGCCAACTTTCTCCCGGCCAGAAGTACGTGGCGACTCGTGGTATATATCACGTAGTTACAGTATCACGACAAGTTATACTTTATTGTTGACAAAAGGGTTGCCAACTTTCTCCCGGCCAGAGGTACGTGGCGACTCGTGGTATATATCACGTAGTTACAGTATCACGACAAGTTATACTTTATTGTTGACAAAAGGGTTGCCAACTTTCTCCCGGCCAGAAGTACGTGGCGACTCGTGGTATATATCACGTAGTTACAGTATCACGACAAGTTATACTTTATTGTTGACAAAAGGGTTGCCAACTTTCTCCCGGCCAGAAGTACGTGGCGACTCGTGGTATATATCACGTAGTTACAGTATCACGACAAGTTATACTTTATTGTTGACAAAAGGGTTGCCAACTTTCTCCCGGCCAGAAGTACGTGGCGACTCGTGGTATATATCACGTAGTTACAGTATCACGACAAGTTATACTTTATTGTTGACAAAAGGGTTGCCAACTTTCTCCCGGCCAGAAGTACGTGGCGACTCGTGGTATATATCACGTAGTTACAGTATCACGACAAGTTATACTTTATTGTTGACAAAAGGGTTGCCAACTTTCTCCCGGCCAGAAGTACGTGGCGACTCGTGGTATATATCACGTAGTTACAGTATCACGACAAGTTATACTTTATTGTTGACAAAAGGGTTGCCAACTTTCTCCCGGCCAGAAGTACGTGGCGACTCGTGGTATATATCACGTAGTTACAGTATCACGACAAGTTATACTTTATTGTTGACAAAAGGGTTGCCAACTTTCTCCCGGCCAGAAGTACGTGGCGACTCGTGGTATATATCACGTAGTTACAGTATCACGACAAGTTATACTTTATTGTTGACAAAAGGGTTGCCAACTTTCTCCCGGCCAGAAGTACGTGGCGACTCGTGGTATATATCACGTAGTTACAGTATCACGACAAGTTATACTTTATTGTTGTTGTTCACTCAAATGTTATTGTGCCGTCAATAAAATATCATATTGAAACACCGGGATTCTACTCCTAGTTCCAATACTAATAAATACATTTATTTATTTACTTATTTTTATTATTACTAACACATCGTATTTACTTCTAATACCCGTGATACGAGTAATGTTATTTTGATTACATGTATGGGTGGGTGAGTAAGTCAGTGTTCCAGTAGTGTCTGAACAGTAGAGTTGAAATAAAATTTTGTGGGTAGGGGTGAAAAGGTCTTTTATTACATTTCCATCTTCAGATAGCTTGTAGTTATTTGGTCTCGTTGATAAATTCTGTAAAATCGTTGATTTTATCAGCACAAACATAGATTTCTCGTCTATTGTTAAATGTTGTGTCTCAAAATATCGGCTGTTTTTGTGGTCCATTGTGGATCGCTAGTGTAGTCCCATGCAAATGTAATTCAGTTTTTTTTTTTTTTTTAACCAGCTGTAGTAGCAGACCTCACCAACTGACCAAATTAAGGCTCAACTATTCCTATTACATGACTATCTATTTGAAAGTAATAATTAAATCAAGAGTAATCCGCTGTCTTGTGCTATTGTTATAAATTATGACTTTTAAGTGTTTGGGATATTGTAGGCGATAGGTTCTATCCTCGGTCCTCTTAATACCGACACGGCGTCCGCTCAATGGTTGCCATCAACGTAGATACTACTAGAGAAGTCCGGGGTGTCCTTGATGAATGGTTCAGATGTTGTGTAGGCAAGAGAACTGAGTGTCAGACTTGTCAGTCAGCTGAAAATCAGAACAACACTACGTGGTTCGGATTCCACGTAAATCTGTAGGTGACATAGTTTCCCTTGCTATTGGACTATTAAATAGTCCTTTCTGAGCTAAGTTGAACTCAGATAGTAATTATAAGGAAGCCGTTCAAAATATAAAATTTAAGTTGTAAATCAAAATATACTTTGTGACACGGTTAATAGAACCGAAGGATCACATTTTTTTCAGATTTACCAAAGATATTTTTTAATTCAGTTATTCTAAATAAAAAGAATTTAATGTTTGTTCTAAGTCCTACAGATTCAAAAGAACTCCCAAATGATTGGTAGTGGACAGTGGTAGACAAAACTTTTGGAGAATTCCAACGATTCAAGTGTTTATGGAAACTTGAATTAACCTCTCCTTTATCCAAAAAGTACTGCCAACATTAACTATCAAATCCGCAGACCGATATAGAGCTCGTAAAATTAACTCCTTGTCCAAAACAACACAGTAAACATTTATTTGCAAATCAACCATAAACTCTGTGGACATCAATCTGAAACTAAAGGACAATTTGTTGTCATAACAATACTAGAAACAATTGTGTAAGTCAGAAATTATAATTTTTATGTCATAATGTCACTGTGAGCATTAATGTATGACGCAATGAGAACTATATGTAAATTTACATCAGTGGTGCCTGCCAAGTGTCATCATTATCCACATGTACATGCATTGGTGAGAGTTTAAGGTTCAACCCAAGTTTTTCATAAGGGAGTGAATTGAGAATTCAAGAGCCTAAATTTAATATTCATAAATCTAATTTAAACCAAGTTTGTTTGTGATTTGTTAATGTTTTACAAAATGAAAAATGTATAATTTTCTCTATAGATGATTCTCTATAGAATAGGTCACATATAAAATACTACAAAAACGTAAGTTCAGTAACTTATTAACAAATTGATAAGTCTAGAGCTAGAATTGCCAAAACATACAAATTGAAGTTTGTTTAACAATTAAAACACGCTTTAATTGTTTATTGATATTCTTCCCTTTCAAGTCATTAAGGAAGGCTGATAATACGAGTATTAAATTGGTTCAACGGAGCAAGAACACACGTTTGAGTACTTAACGGCAATTAAAATGTAGGCCTAATTACTAAAAAGATCGTTTTACATTTTTTTAATTAAAAACGATTTTGTCAATTTATTTGTAATATTTAGTCAACACTGCCAGATTTATTTATTGTTAGTAAAGAATGCGTTTGAAAAGTGTGTGTTTACCATCCAGTTGGCGTCTGCTCAGTTGATGCTATCGGCGTGGACACTACTTGAGAAGTCTGGGTTGTCTAAGTTGGTTGGTAGTCAGTGTCTGGATGTTGTGTAGGGGAGAGAACCGACGAGTATCAGGCTTGTCAACTATCTGAAAATCAGCCCACCCAAACGTCCATGAAAAACTGTAGGTCCTTCAGTAGCCCTGGCTTTTGGGCTTTTAACAAATGGCCCTTTCTGAGGAACAGTTGGTAACCAAGCAACACGATTCATCCACACTCATGTAATCATTCTTATTTGCCTTAAAATACGCACAAAGCTGCGTCGGCTCATATCTAAGAATAAGGATCCTAATCTTCCAAAAGTGATGGGAGAAAGTAGTAGGTAAAAGGCCAGGAGAGGTCAGCGACCCAACCTGCTAAACCTGCTTGGGTTTGGCACTTGTCCAATTGAATTAGTTGTTGCATATGAACATGATTTATCAGTATATCTCGACCGAGCTTGAAGGAGCTTTTCCCTGGTGAAAGATTGCGTCAATTGATTTCTGAAGCCAAAAAAACCTTATCATCAAAGGTAAATGTTCAATTGTGTAAATAAAGAAATTGAATTGAATTGAATAAAGAAACAACTTTTTATATTGTTTACTTTTCAAGACACAATTTAAATTTTATTTTCAGTAGCTCTTACAATTTCGTTTGTTTTAATTATTATTAAATATTCAAATTCGTTATATCTTGACCACACGAGACTTATCTAATCGTTACATGACAAGTCTTATCTAGCAGAGTTCCATGGGTGGGTGGTTGCGCTTATCTTTGAGTGTGCCTTGGGTGGGTGGGCTTATCTAGTAGCGTTCCTTGGGTGGGAACAAGGTCTTATACAGTAATGTCACTTGGGTGGGTGGGAGGGCCTATCCAGTAGTGTGCTTTAGTTGGGTGGGAGAGCTTACTAAGTCATGTCCCATGGGTGGGTTCCTTACTGAGATATAGTAGTGTTCCTTTGGTAGGTAGGAGGACTTATCTAGTAATGTTCCTTGGGTGAGTGAGATAGCGTATCTATATAACATATCTATAGCTTATCTGGAGAGAGCACTGAGCCGTGGTTACGTAAAAGAGCAGATTATATAAAAAAAGTCGTTATTATTTTATAACATGCAACTTTTTTCATCATGTACTAAGGATAGCTGTGAGTCGTAGCTAATCGGATTAAGGAAAGTCTGCGTAAAGAGTTGATCGTGTTGACCCTTACGTTCCATCATTACCTGGGTGTAATTTTACGGACTCAATTTAAGGTGGCACAGATTAAAGTTGTGTTCCTTGGGTGGGTAGAGAACTTATATAGTCATGCCTTGAGTAGGGAGAGCTTATTTAATAGTGTTCCTGGGGTGAGTGGAAGGATTTATCTATTAGTGTTCCTTGGGTGGGTGGGAGAGCTTATCTAGTTATGCCTAAGGTAGGGAGAGTTTATCTAGTAGTGTTCCTTGGGTGGGCGGGAGAGCTTATCTAGTTATGCCTTGGGTAGGGAGAGTTTATCTAGTAGTGTTCCTTGGGTGGGCGGGAGAGCTTATCTAGTTATGCCTTGGGTAAGGAGAGTTTATCTAGTAGTGTTCCTTGGGTGGGCGGGAGAGCTTATCTAGTTATGCCTTGAGTAGGGAGAGTTTATCTAGTAGTGTTCCTTGGGTGGGCGGGAGAGCTTATCTAGTTATGCCTTGGGTAGGGAAAGTTTATCTAGTAGTGTTCCTTGGGTGGGAGGGAGGGCTTACCTAGTCATGTCTTATGAGTGGGTGGGAGGTTTCATCTAGTAGTGTCCCTTGGGTAAGTTAAGGGCTTGTCAAGATTTGTCTCTTATGTGGGTTGATGGGCTGAGCTGGTTGTGTTAAAAAAATGTATGGCATCGTCATTATAAATGGAGGATTACT
Source organism: Stictocephala bisonia (assembly GCA_035578905.1). Taxonomy (NCBI): domain Eukaryota; kingdom Metazoa; phylum Arthropoda; class Insecta; order Hemiptera; family Membracidae; genus Stictocephala; species Stictocephala bisonia. The sequence continues at coordinate 213,805 of JAQJVL010001052.1, forward strand.
AACTACATAACGTCAGTCCAAAATCAAGGTTCAGAACTTAATATTAAAATTACATAATAAACCTGTTGACAATGAAAATTAATGTAATGTCTGATTTAATAATCAAGAACTACCAAAATAAAGCAGTCTTGTTAATAATGAGGTTGTCTTTTTAAGGAGATAAATTTGAAAAATAATGATAGAATCTTTTAAACTAAAATTAATGGTTCCTATATATTAGGAATGGCATAAAATCTTAAAAAATTAAATCGTGCTTTCAAAAATACTGGTGGTAACTAATCCTTGAAAATGAATACCCTAACAAATGAAAATAATAAGATAAGAATATTATAAAACAGCATAGATTATTAAATTAATAGTAAAATAAGTGATGAAGTGGGTAAATTTAATATTAAACGAATTCTTTTCTATAAACAAAATTACACAAAGAGCTTGATCAGTAAAGTTTATCAGCTGATTAAAGTTCCTAAAATTTCTGGTGGACTTAATTCATTTTAAGATTTATAAATGCATTGAAACATTTTACATATTTTTGCAGTGTGTGTTTTCAAAGAAAACTAAAGAAATGAGACTGTTTTGAAAAATCAATCAGATTAGCTGGCCATTATTTATGTAACTACTTAAATAAGTAATAACACATACCAATTTATGTAGTGTCATTAGGTGTATTATCTGACAAATAGCAATACTTTATTGCAATGTTAGATGACATGTTTTTGTTACCTATCCTTTTACAAACATCAATTTCAAAGAACTTCTGTGATAAATCAAGTACTTTATAATTAAAGAAAAAGGAAAACTAGCAAGGGCTGGTGTAAACAAGAATTGTAAAATTAATATGTCATAATGTTAAAGTTTGAATTCTGGGAGGTCCAACTATAAATAATGTAGATGGGTGGGTTGTGTTTGTTACCTCATATCAACATTGAAATACAAAGGAAAAATACTTTTGCTATAAATGGAATGAAATTAGAGTACTGACATTGTTATAAAATTTGACTGATTTGTTACTCATCACACTCATTCGAAATCCATATTCGCCCATATCTTGATGACTTATGAATAAATAAAAATAAAAAATATGTAAAAAATTAAAACTTCAGTTTATCTTACAGGCTTCAACTTCTAAAAGAAGCTTAGCTGATTTAAAAGTTAAGGTAAATAAGTGTCAAATACACTACCTAACAGGATATTCATTCAAGAAAAATAATTAAAATAAACTTATGCCTAAAAGTAGGTGTTTTCCTAGGTATTTGCAAAATGGATTGAATCGTTAAAGATGTATAGTAAAAGTGAAGTTGCGGTATTTGCAGATTATGCTCTCATTGACAACCAACTACGGAGTGGATATAAATTAAAGTCCAGAGAAAAGGGGCAATATTTATGTTGTTTCTATGGTTGTCATTTAATTTAGATTACTCTGTACTAAACAAAGTAATAAGTAATTGAAAATAAAATCTTCAATCAGTATCTTCATTTCTAAATAAAAAATGTATAAATAGTTGATTATTATCTTTATTAATTTGTAAAGTACACTGTGTAAAGTACAACAAATTATATACTTCATTAGTTGTATTTAACAGCTATGATGGAATGTGTACAGCAATGACTATACAAATATTTAAAAACTAATGTACTGTTTGTAAAATAATGGCTGTAGTTATGTTAAAATATATTTACTATTTTATCAAACTTTTATAACATTATGTTGTAATCTGTTTTATAATATAATGGCATGTTTTTTATATTTTTCTCTATATAGTTTAATTTCAGTGTTGAATGTGGTGCATGCATTGACGATATTTGTGTTGTGTTAATAGGACCCCATGTCTCACAGGATCATTGAGAAGCGGAGACGAGACCGCATGAACAACTGCCTAGCAGATCTTTCTCGCCTCATTCCTGCAGACTATATGAAGAAAGGGAGAGGCCGTATTGAGAAGACTGAAATCATCGAGATGGCCATAAAACACATGAAACACCTGCAAGATCATCACGCTTCTTGCCACTTAGGTAAGACCATTTTTCATAGGTGTAGATAGATAGATAGATAGATAAAATCTTTATTTACATGTTTTGTACATGGTACAACAAATAGCGTCAAACTTTAAGATTAACATATTTCATTAATCTTAACTTAAACTAAACTAGTTAACCTTGAAGGAATTCCTCCAATGAGTATAGTTCTTTCTTAATCAAGTACTCTTTTAGTTCTTTCTTAAAATCTTTTATTACATTCAGATCTTTTAAAGTTTTAGGCAATCTGGAATAAAACTTTAAACCTACGTAAGATGGTTTCTTTCTGTAAAGTTCTAGTCTGTGGTGGGTAGTAATAAGTTCTATGTGTACCAGACTTTATAAATAATTTATTGTACATCTCTGGTTAGCTCTGAGTATAAGATGGCCTCTTTAAAACTGTTTAACTTTCTGAATTAGGTGGAAATACGATTAGAATTGTAGAAACTATAATCAGCCTGTATTCCAGAAAAGTCAAAATAAGTATTTAGAAGGGAGTGCAAAGAGTACTTTTTAAAGGACATATTTAACTGAGAACTAATCAAACCTAACATTAAAAGCATCTGAAAATAATTTTGTGGCCAGTTGAATAAGCGTGGAATGACACTTTTTAGTTCACTATTACACTTATTGGATTGTTTTGCATTTAAAAATGAATAAAACTACATATATAGTTTATATATAGAGGATACTATATATTATCCTCTCTATTTAGAGGATTTGGTTTGTTGTCAGCTACTATTTATTAATTTAAAAAAGAACAAAACAGTAATATATATTTGAAACAGGTTTGAAAAGTCGTGTTATTTATTAATAGAAATAATAAAGTGATATTTTATCTTCATTCTGTAATTCAGAGGAACCTCTATTTTTCTTTTCTTTTGGAACCGGGACTTTGACGGTTACAAGCAGATGGATAACAGAAGTTTCATAATAAATGTTTAGAGTTGCTAAAATAAATGATTTGGGAGATAAATGAACTGTCAATAAGTGGATAATACAGATTATGTAGTTTACAGTGGTACTAACAAAAGGTATGACAGGCTTTTTGTAGCACAGCCTTAATAATAATAACGTGAACATTTTTACGATGACTGATAATAGAGAGTAACGGTTAATGGAGGTTTTACTATTTATGCTGAATCGATAAAAGTTGTTAAATGGAAATTTCAACTGAGTCAGTAAAGATTTTGCAAAAATCATCAGAAAACAAGTGTGACATATTGTTTAGAAATTCAAACTGAAGTATTGATTATGTTTTCATTTTCATTTGTTCTTATAATAATAAGATCTATAAAGTTTCTTGAAAGGTAACTAAAACTGGCCAATATTGTTTTACAGGAAATTGTGAAATTGATCATCATCCAAGTGTAGAATCAGAAGAGTCATATTCTCCTCCAGAAAGCAATACTTCAAGTTTAGTGAAGTCAAGTGCAGTTTTGCCAACTCACGAGAACATGAGGCTACTGGAAGTGAACAACAGAAACAACTCGCCTCAAATTATAGAAGAACACTACCGACTCGGCTACCATGAGTGTCTCTCGGAGACAATGCACTTTCTAGTGGAGGTGGAAGGAATGTTTGCTGGCGACAAGCTTTGTGTCCAACTCATCTCTCACTTGCAGCGGCATTGTGACAAAATCCTCAAAGGTAATACGTAGAATCAATAGCAATTATACAACAATTTTACTATATATGCTTGCAAGTAAGATTATCACAACTTCCTTAAGATTGATGGTCTGTAAAACAATATATAAAATTCATTAGGCCTGTAATGTTGTTAGCATTATAAAAATTAAATATTTAAATGAAACCACTGTACATGTATGGTATCATAGTTGGGTCTATACCATGTGCTTGTATGAGTGGGCGGGTGAGTCAATCAATGGATGGGTGGGCTAATACCATAGAATGTGTATGGGTGGGCGGGTGGGTAAACCACAGTACATGTTTGTGGGTGGGTCGACCACTTTACATGTATGGTTTTATAGGTGGGTCAATAGCAATGTGTGTGTATAAGTAGGCGGGTGGGTCAATCACTGTACTTTTATGGGTGGGTGTGTGGGGCTAATACCACTATGCTTGTATGAGCGGGTGGGTGGGCCACCTGTGTTGTTTTTTAAATAGGCTGATTCATTTTTGCATAGAACAGATTTCCAAATAACAAACAATATTCAATGATTCAACATTTTATAGCATCCGTATTAAACTATGACAGTTTAAGGGCACTGGTTCTTATGTCTCCAACCTTTTTGTATTTGTTCATCTCGGTTATTTCATGGCAGAACAGTTCCAGATGGTTTTTGTTGTAAAGGCTCGAGATGTAAAGCCTATAGCAAACAAAGACACGTTGTGAGGGGGCTAAAATCCAATTACTAGTGTCCATCTTTCCTTTTCTGATAAACAAACAAGACAAAGAAAAGAAATGTAAAATAACATGACGGAAGGTATATCAACAGATTTACCTGTCTTCTTAAATTTGTTGATTGATTTTATAAAGACAAATTCGCCTTTTTTAAGATCTGTATAGTTAAAAAAGTAGACATTCTTGTCACATCTTCATCAAACATACAAAATATTTTTTTAAGGTAGCTTTTTCTTTTTATGAAAAATGGCAAAACATGGGTTTCTCTTTCAACGATTTGGTTTGTAATAATAATCGTACAGTGACACTTTGAAAGTCATTTGAATGGGGAAGTCCTATTCTAGTGGACTATAAGTTGGTTTTTGTAAAGAATTGGTTATTTTTTTAATACTTTCCATGGTTAAATATGTGAACCTTTAAATGTCATTCTTGATGATTTTACATAAAAAAAACTATTAATACAGAATTACCTTATGGTCCACTAGAATGGACCTTTAATAATCATAAAGTGTTCACTATAACTCTGTATAATAATAAACATGGACCACATAGTTGAAATAGGAAAGCATGTTTTGGTCAGCTGATGGTAAAATTGCTTTGCTACTATAGGGCTGTCAACTCCAGCAGTGGCTTGGCAGTTTGGGAAATGGCCACCTTAAATCATTTAAATATTTAATTAGAAAGCAATTGAGACTCTGCCAGTTGCAACATTCTAAGGACTAGAGAACCAGTATTCATTCTGTCTATATATATAAGTGTTCTTCCTTTAGTAATTTGAATGCTCTTTAAGGAAAAATTGATATCATTTAAAGATACAATTGATGAGATGATTGTACAAGAAAAAAAGAGATGCCTTAACTTACAATACTTTCCATAAGTATGTGAAAGAAAGCAAAAACTATAAATAAAAGAAACTTTGTACTACACAGAATAAATCATGTAAAACATGGAGGCCAAATTAAAGTTTTCCTCCATCCATAGGACAAGGCCTTTTTTCTAATATATTACTTCAAAAAACAATAGAAACTTGGTGTAGCTCAAATATAATCATAGACGCTAGTTAATCTGATTACAGTGCTCTAAAAAACCATTTTCATTTGTGAAGAATTGTATGAAAATGAAAAGTTGTAGCAAGAGCTATGGTATGCGTAAGGGGAAGTGTTCTATGCTGGGGACATGGGGAGAGAGGGGGCTGGCGATAAACAGTGACTTGACAGACAACAGAATTGAACAACTAAATGTTTCTTTTCTTAACCAATTCAATTGAACGTTTTCACTGTTTTCATTTGCAACTATCTCTCCGTTCTGATTGTGCTGCATTTTGATTTAATTCGCATAGAGTAGTCTAATAAAATTAGTAGGCAGCAGATTAATTGGAAATTGGTCAGTTATTTAGCTGAAAGAAAAAATAATTGACTGGTATAATTGGTTGTAAATCCTGTCATTTGTTTATTCTTAAGATGCCCATCATCAAGATATGAGTGTGATGAGTGAATTTAGTCATTGTTACAAACTAAGGCCAACCATTCCTTAGAAAGTGTTACTAATCAATAGCCAATGACAAATGGACAGCCGATGGTTATCAGCTGATCCTTTTCAAAATTTGTTATTACTCTGATTGGGATTAAACTGAGAACATTTTGTCAGTTATTCTATACTAGTCAGCTGACCAATTGTCTACTGCGCACCTGTGGGACACGGCTCTTTGCTAGATTTGCTCTGCTGATTTACAATGCAGATTTTTTTCTAAAATATTGTAGAAAGGCCACTGATCCTGACAGTTCAAGATCAATATGTCACTCAAATTGTATAAACAGGTGACTTTATTTATGTTTACTAAAAAGTTTATTCAAAGACGATTTATCCAGGCTAATCAAATTATTAGTTCAAACTAACAGTTAAATGTATTCCCTGCGTTAGGAGGAGGGTTAAATGCACCAAGAGCCCAGACAGAGACGACAAGTTCCTCATCTCTTGGCAGCAAGGAACGTAGCTCAGGCTCTGGGTCCAGTAGTGATGGCGGAGAGCGGCCACAAGGCGTAGCTGATGACCACTACTACTCCAATGCCAGCCAGCTGAGAGACATCCTCACTAGCAATGCACATGCCCACTCACAGAGCAGATTGAAGGTAACAAAATTACAGTAAATCAATCAAGAACAGTTATTAACATTATTGACGCCTAGCTAAAACTCATTGCTCACTTATTTTAATCAGTTTTTCTTTAATTCATTTGTTTCATTATTTTGAACAACAATGACAATTACCTGTAAAAATAACCATTAATACTGACACGGCGTCTGTGCTCAATGGTTGCTATTGGCGAAGACACTACTAGAGAAGTCTGGAGTGTCCATGTTTAATGGTAGTCAAGGTTCAGATGTTGTGTAGGGGAGAGAGTGTCAGACTAGTCAGTTAGCTGAAAATCAGACCAACACTACGTGGTTCGGATTCCACGTAAAGCTGTAGATCCCATAGTTGCCCTGGCTATTGAGCTATTAATAAATAGTCCTTTCTGAGCTAAGTCGAACTCAGATAGTAAGAATGACTATACTCGTTCATTTTCACTCATCATATTCCACCCCTCATATTCGCCCATATCTGTACGATCGGCGTCTTAGAAATGAATAACTTTGCTAGATAGAGGCTCTGCTGCAAATTATTCATGAAATGTCTTAGTTTAGTGGTTCTACATAATTAAAAATATATATATCCACATGAGAGCAAAGTTCTATGTTATCATGGTCTGGTCAAGGTATCAGCTGAAAATGGCACCCAAAATCTCTGCATACACCTTCATGAAAATTAGAACAAATTGTTTTAATTATTAGTATTCAATGCTGAGCAATTCCTCCCTATTCCAGATGACACACTTGCAGCACAGTGTAGTCTGCCAACCAGATCCCAGTCACCCACTAAACAATGTTGAGCAATTCCTCCCTATTCCGGATGACACACTTGCAGCACAGTGTAGTCTGCCAACCAGATCCCAGTCACTCACTAAACAATGTTGAGCAATTCCTCCCTATTCCGGATGACACACTTGCAGCACAGTGTAGTCTGCCAACCAGATCCCAGTCACCCACTAAACAATGTTGAGCAATTCCTCCCTATTCCGGATGACACACTTGCAGCACAGTGTAGTCTGCCAACCAGATCCCAGTCACCCACTAAACAATGTTGAGCAATTCCTCCCTATTCCGGATGACACACTTGCAGCACAGTGTAGTCTGCCAACCAGATCCCAGTCACCCACTAAACAATGTTGAGCAATTCCTCCCTATTCCGGATGACACACTTGCAGCACAGTGTAGTCTGCCAACCAGATCCCAGTCACCCACTAAACAATGTTGAGCAATTCCTCCCTATTCCGGATGACACACTTGCAGCACAGTGTAGTCTGCCAACCAGATCCCAGTCACCCACTAAACAATGTTGAGCAATTCCTCCCTATTCCGGATGACACACTTGCAGCACAGTGTAGTCTGCCAACCAGATCCCAGTCACCCACTAAAACATGTTACAATTTTAACCCTTTTGCCGCTGGCCGCTTAGTGCCGTTGACTAGCCTAAACCGCTGGGGCCTAAATCACTGTTTTTGTAGTGTTCTACATAAGTCGTTCTAAAACCCGTTGTTTTGAGGCTAGAATAATAATTTTTTTTTGTTTTTTTCGTCTTTAGACAGACTATAATATAAACATATTTTTTTCATATTTGAAAATTATTTTATTTAAAAAGTATATAAAATTTGCAAACAGAAAGTAATTTTTTTTTAAAATTTGATTTGAATAAAAAATCAATGTAAAGAAAAAATATTTTATGCATAAAACTTATTTTTATTTCAAAGTACATGTATAAATGAACACGTGTATAAAATTTCAAAACATTTGAACCGTATTGAACAAATAGAGATTTTTTTTCTGAAAACATACACAAATCTATTTATCACATAATCTTACCTTACACTAGAGTGGGCAGTGCACGTGACCACCGGGAATAAGTATTGCCAAGATTAAAACATTTTTTATCCCTTAATACATTTATTTAGGATCACAGACAACCAAACTGGGTTTTTTTATGTTTTTAAATAACAAAATTATAGGCATATTACGAAACGTCCTTTTATAAGGACGTCGGCGATTTTCAGACAGAATACCAACGTCCTTTTTAAAGGATGTCAGCGGTAAAAGGGTTAATATAATAAATAACCTCTATCACTATTTCCAAACTTTTCTACCTTCCTTGGAACTGTACATACATAACTAAAATCTATAAAATGAAACTCCATATTCATATTCAAGATATAACACATCTACAAAATATTAGATGTTTATGAAAATCTTTATATTTTTCTTAAGGTTTACGAGTAGTAATTTTGTACATAATGTTATATTGAATTATATTAACATTTGAAAGAAAAATATTGTGAATTTATAAATGATATATTCAATTTATTTGATAGATGGTTCCAGAATCACCTTCTCCTTCCAACTCCGTGAATGGAGCTACGTCGCAGACAGAGAACAACTCATCCAACGGTTCAATGTATAAGTTTAAAAACAACATCAAGCAACGATTCAGCGCTGAACATTCAGAGAACCTAGAACAGTCCCATCCATTGGCATTGAAGCGGCGTCGCTCTGATGACCAAAGTCGACCATGCGAGATGCCATCTATTCCGTCACCCCCAACAGTCAAATACCAGCAGCCTCCTAGCCCTTCGCCTCCACCAACCACGTATCCAGGGGTACCTATATTTGCATTGCATTCCAAAGGCTCTTTCTACATCCCTCTGACGATAGACCACCACATACTTGCTCCATTCCTTGCAGACTTGACTAACATGGACACAAACTTGTCATCTCTCGTACTACACCCAGTAACAATATCGGTCAACTTTCAGCAGTCAGTTCTAAGGCCGGTAAAACAACCGCTATTTAACTCAAACAACTGGGGTGTGTCCCAAAACAATTACCTTTCTCTGCCCAAGTGGACCACGTGTGCTCCAGAGAGAAACTGATGGACTGTGGCGATAAATAGAACTGCTCTCAGTGATTGTTTCTGTTTGTTTGTGACCAACCAAGAAGTAATTCTAGCAAAATAGAAAGAAACAATATTTAATCTCCTTTAATTCTGTTTCAGTAAGGTCAAATTTGAAATTATTCGCTTCTATGTTATAAGAACTGATGTACATTTTTTTTTTTTAACTCTGAAATAAAATAATTTTATAATTTTCACTGAAAAAATACATTTTAAAATTACAAATAGGTTTTGTTAGTGCTGTTAAAAAGAAAAGTTTGTTGGTTAGTAAAATTTCATACATCAAAGTATAGAACATTAAAATATGTTTGAATTTCTGTACAAATCGCCTTTAAATTAGTCACTCTCTTTTTCAGTCCTCTAAAGAGGCTTAAGTAGGCCTTGAAACATTTATATGTGTAAATTCCAGAGGATCACTGGGTAAATAATCCAACAGATTACAAAAATTATACTTATTCATGTTAGTCACGTGGATTGAGCAAGAAGAAGGAGATTATTATAGAAGGAAGAGGGTTCCGTATCTTTTTGTTCTACTGCAATATTTTAGTGAACAAATTGGAAACCTTTAAATTGACAACGAGCATGTCAAAAACTGATTAGATATAGAATTAACTACATGAATTGATGACAAGAAAACGTATGTAATCTTCTTCATTATACTGCCTATAATTATACAACTGCATTCATATTCGTGTTGAAATGTCAAAAAAAATTTTAATTAGCTCTTTGATTGAAATCTACAGAAGTAAACATAAAACGACTTAATTTTTAAAACTGAACCAAGATTTCAGTTCCCTTCAGATCTATAAATAAAAACGAACCGCTGAATATTTTTAAAATGTGGGAACTAAACAAAATCAGTAAACTAAAAGATAAAAGAAATGATGTAATATTTATCTGAACTTAAAAAAATACAACTGTTCTCTTTCAATAGAGAAGACTGTTCTGTCCAGAAAATATATCTAAAAGGAGTAGAACAGTTTTCAGAAAAAAACATTATACAAATATATATTTCAAGGTCTTCAGATAACTATTTTACAGATAATTCAGTTAAAAATTTTATTTATTGTAATAGGTTGTGATACACATTTATTTTGTTATTCTTAAGGCTAACTTTTGTATTTATATATCTAAAAATTATATACAATATGTAACATTATGAAATGATCTATTACATTCTGTAAGCAGTTTCATTTAATGGAATTCGTGTTAAATTAATGGCTTTCCATAAATTAATGGCAATGCTCGAGGTGGCCATTTCCAAAACTGTCCAGCCACCGCTGGAAAGTTGATAACCCTATAGTGGATGCAATCTTACCGTATTAACATTATGGGCTAACTATATAAATTTAATTTTGTTACTTTTTACAATAAATATGTTATGAATTTACCAACATGAATTGCCAAATTTCAATTACATTCATTGTGGTAAAATACTTTTAAAAAACACTGGGTTAATTTATTTTCAATATTCTAAACACAATAGCTGCAAATAGGAAGCAAGCATTAATAATCTATCAATTAATGAAGACTCTCATATCGCAAAAAATAATAAAACTTAAAACAACCATACCAAGACCTGTGCTGTATTAAAATATTAACTCTAAACATTCTGTCGATGTACATTACTTTAAATTCATGTAGAAGCATGTTAATCATTGTGTAAGATTAATTACCATACATACTTAATGTATACTCTGATCTTGAGTGTTTCAGTGTATGGTTTACTGTGCACCCCCACTAATGAGTCCTTATGCACTGTTAAATCCATAATATTTCCATAATAACAGTTAATAAACTAAGATGTAAATTGTTATATTTCTAAATAATGCAAGTTAAGGGGTTCCTATATACTGACTACGTACTAAATTTATTACCAGAGCCACATTAAAAGGAGAATCAACATCACCCCTGTATGTATATGGGTGAGTAGGAGGGTCATCACACGTAAGTCTGTGGGCAATAGGTAACTGTCCTCTCGCCCACCCTCACATGTGCAGTGTTAATAACCTTCTAGCCCACCCAAAATGTAAGACAACCATTTTGTGTTTGCTCTCAATCATGCCTTCCAAAGACATACAGTAGCGGTTCAAATTACCTTCGGGGGAGTTATTCAATAGCTCAGTGTTAAAATACCATTAGAAACCTCTATTAAACACCTATATGCAAACAAGTCATTGCTGTTCCTTCTACTATTAATAATCAGCTATTTTGAAATACATCTATGCATTAAATATTTCGAATATATATTCAAATTGTAATAACAGAGTACTTATTTTAGTGGGGTTCAGGTTGAATGATGCAAAATCAATAAGAGTCACCAGAAATGATTTAATCAATTATTTATTTTGTTAAGACAAACTATTTATTAATAGTTTATACAATAAGAGTATAGTTTATTTCAAGCTAAAAATTCCATACAGTTTTATTATTTTTAATGTAATTTATGAATGTATATTTTGAATGTAATGTCATATCATTTCTTAACACAAATCATTTATTAGTTTTAATTTCCATTTTGTCAAACAATGAATAACACATAGCTTGGATACATGCTGTAGCAGTAACTCATTATTTTATATAAATGTACACTAAGTTTAATCTATTCTCAAGGTGCTGTGATGTATATAGGTTGCAAACTCCCTGTGCCTCTAACTAAAAATGTAGTGTTAAAATTAAAAATTAGTGTATTATGTATGTCTTTAAATTGTTGTTCATATGACTGAAAATAATGTATATTAAAATTGTTTGTATATATGAAAATGTATGTTTAGATTATTATTAAGTTATAAATAATAAACACGTTATTATTTGCAGTTGAATGTTGCTCATATTTATAACCTATCCACCAACATGGAAAGAGCTGTTTGAGTGGGTTTAATACAAAAAGATTAAAACTTTTAATGATTTATGGCAGAGCGAGAGAAAATTTTAAAAATGTAAGTATTTGAATGTCAGGGATTGTATGAAATACCATGTCCAACAGTGGTATGCTAGTAGTTTATACACTCCCAAGTATGCCAACTGGGATCTTACTGCAACTGTTTCAGCCGAACAAAAACACAATTCTACCAAGATTTATTAACTAACCGCAATTAACCAATATATAGGCTACATCTCCAGTAAATGGATCTGAATAAAATTTAAGGTTTTTATCAACAAAAAGATGCAACTATTCTTTTCACTATGATAAGATGAACAGAGTCCAGGTAAGGCCCAATCCTCTGTTGTCAAAACATCTTCATTGTGTCAAACCAGAGCATCGGTCCTCCCTCATCCCTGCAGTCATTACTAAGCCTCCCTTAGATTCTTAGAAATAGCTCAGTCCAATACACATGCTATAAATTAAACTGTTGATCACAAATAACACAAGTCTTACCAAATGAAGACTAATAAAAAAAACTTGAATTTCAATTATACAACGTTGACTAGATATAGATGGGCGTTTTACAAGTAGCGAGCAGACTTTCCACTTGTATGTATAAAGCAATCTGTTCTACTTCAAAACACAGAACAGCTGTATGATAAGCAGCTGAAGCCTTTTTAAAAGCTGACATTTATTTACAAATATATACAGAAATTAATAAATTAAATAAAAATATATTAAAAAATATTTCCACAATAAACAATTTGTCATATTTATTGGCTATTGTTTGCTTATATCTATACTACGAAATATAGTCTATGTTCTAACACCCTAAATCAGACACGTCATCCTCATTGTAGCTACTGCCATCGTCATCTTCCTCGACGGATATTATGAAAGGTTCTATAGTAAGGGCTGAAGAACTTTTCTCTTCTTCTTGTTTGGCGTGTTCACAACATTATCGCCTAAGGTGTTTGTTGATTCCTGAAACAACACATCTCATTAGCTGAATGACTTCTTCACTGAGAGAAGTGTATGTTTTTGCCACCGGGCATTTCTTTTTAAAGTAGCCCAAATTAGTTCGATGGGGTTGAATATACAATTGTACGGAGGAAGCCTCACTACTTTATGCCTATTCTCTCTAGCTCTTTGGTCCATGCAATACTGTTTTTCAACACAAGCATTCTGAATATATACTATTTTGAAATAATCAATTTTATGAACATGCAGCGTTTTATTTATGTTTATTTTTTATTTATTCATAAGACGCCGATCGTCAAGATATGGGCGAATATGGATTTCGAATGAGTGTGATGAGTGTAGATGAGTGAATGTAATCATTGTTACAAACTAAGGCCGACTATTCCTTAGAAAGTGTCATTAATTAATAGCCCAATGACAAATGAACAGCCGGTGGTTATCAGCTGATCCTTCTCAAAATGTATTGACTCTGATTGGGATCGAACTGAGAACCTTTAGCACATGAAGCTGGGATTGAACCAACTACGCTACCGACCAATGTTTGTTGTTACTAAGAAAATTTGTTACCTTAACATGTATTAACCAATTATATAATTACTTAAGATATAATCCTTGTTAAGATTAGGAAGATAATCCATGGTTCTTGAGGAGTTTCTTATTGGAATTATAATTTAAAATCGATATAAGTAATCAAACATTCCAATAAGTTTCAAAGTTTATTCGTGAGAGGCCTTTCTATTACGAAGTAATCATTGTCAAACACTTACATCAATAATTAAGAAGATCAGCCTTGTTGGGTTTTCGTAATTTGTTACTCGAACCAGTGAATACTGTTGGAATAGCGCTATCTTCAGCCATTGCAGTGTTTCTACAATGTCACTTTTCTTCATATTCATTGTAAGTGTTTTGTGCAGTGACTGGTTATGATAAGGTGCATTGCCTAATATTATTGTGCATTGCTTGTCGTAATAGAGTGATCCCAAAGCATACCATGTCCTATTTATAACACAATAATTAAAATTTTAGTAATACAATTGTTTGTCATCTAAATTAATAGGCTACATCTGATACTTTTTATAAATGTGTTATATTTCAGCTTCTAATCTGATACCGTTTTCAAACATAAATCGTTATTAGCAATTACTAATAACTAAAGCTCCCGTTAATGACCGCGTCAAGGTGTTATCTACAGTATGGCGATGTAAATATTGTAGATAACACCTTGATGCAGTTGTTACCGGAAGCTTTAGTTAATAGTAATGACACTAGCCGCTTAAGCCTACGAAATAAAAGTTAATAGCAACATGAATATTTACTACAATTATGTGTACACTTAGGCCTAATGCAGATGTTATCATATAATTAATGTAATATCTATTGAAAAATGTTAATTAATTATTTAAATATTTCTGTTTTCGATACTTATAATTTCATTATGGTAGCAGAGGCATCTTTAATATTCTTGGATGTGATTAATAACCCTCCTTGCACCCATCCAATTATACATATAGCATGAAGAATGATGATTCTATTATCTCTTGACGGAGGAGTATCCAAGGTACTAAACACTGAATTATAATACCAACCTTTTCTTATGACTTTCAAACCTGACCTGAGTAACTAAAGTGTTAACTGTTAAAGGTTCTTGATTTGGATTAAATATATAATATTTTAAGTGTGTAAAAATGTTAAATTAAGTGAAAAATAATTGTGTAATATGTAGTTTTAATTATCATGTCTAATCAAGGAATACTAGTGGTACATCTTTCAGTTCTAGCTGTTGGATCTTGAATAAAAACTTGTCTCACAAAATCAAAATTTGACCTAATAGTATTATCCTTCCACAGTCAAGCTTTTTGAACTTGAAACACCAAGTTCCCGCACCATCCTGAGAAGGTGTTTCTCACTATAATAAAAATCTGGATCTTTCTTTAGTTCTAAAAATAGAGATCTAATTGTTGGTACTCATTCTGGGCATACTTCTTGTATAATATCCTTTCAATCAACTTCCACTGGAAATCATCAGCTCGTTAATGCCTATACTTTCCCTTCATATTTAGGTTTACCTCTGTTTTTGAGGGAAGTTACATCTTTGTCCATAGTGTTATACACAATTCTTCTTGAAACCACCTAAAACTTTCACTACAACACTCACTGGACTTGCAACCCCTTTGTCTTTAACATAGAAAGACGTCATAGAATTGTGATTCAAGTGTTGTAATATTGGTCTTCATATGGTAAGAAAATTGAATTATTACTTAATTATTTGTGATCGATAGTTTAATTTATAGCATTTGCATTGGAACGACTGGAACAAGCTATTTATAGCAATCTAAGGGAGGCTTGGTAATTACCGCAGGAATGCGGGAGGACCGATGCTCAGGTTCGACACAAGGACAATGTTTTAATAACAGAAGATTAGGCCTCCTCGGCTTACCTGGGCCCTGAGCATCATATTATGGCGAAAAGTATACAATATGTGCAAGTTATAAAAAATCTAACCCTCCAGTTGGCAATTACTTTTCCTAAAATGGTATTTGATTTTTAGCTAACTTGCATACGTTTGTTATGAAATGATTAAAACATGGTTATTTACTGTGAACCTACTTATATTTGTTATCATTATGTTCACGAAAAGTAGGCTATCATACTATATACAAAAAGTAAGCAAACAAATTTAGATTTTTTTAACTAGTAACATTTTGTAATTTGCAAAAGCAATGAGTGCAAATCATGCTTAATGTGTGCGTGCAAAGTACTTTTGGACATTTACATGTATTCCTGCCGGTATGGTGAGGTATTCAAAATATATAAACTGCTTTTGACAATAATTCCAGTGACCCAAGTAAGCTGTGAAAGAGTTTTGTAAAAGCTAAAAATCAAGATTAAGATCTACATTGAGCAACGATAAGTTAAAAACCTTTATAATTAATACAACCTAAATCAGACCTTTTGAACTCCATATTAACAGTAGCGTTTTAATTGAGAAGTTATGAGCTCAGAAACGTGCCAATTACTTAAACTTTAACTATTTTATGCACATTTTTTATGTTGTATATTTTGTAGTTTTTCTTTAATATTCTGAAAAATATTTTTTGTTTTGTTGTTTAATACCATCAAACTTAAATACATATAATTCAAGAGTATACGATTATGTTATGGTATATTATTAAATTGGTCCCTACCCTATTTTGTTAACCTTTGGTCCTAAGTAATAAGCGCTTCACTTCGTAATATTCTCTTCGTAGATTGTTTTAGCGATGTGCGAGCTATAATATCAGGAAAAAATTGTCAGATAGGAAAATACAATTTCCTTTTATATCTGGTAGTTAGTAGGGGGGAGAACCAATTGCTCCCCCTCATTAGTACCCCCAAATCAGTCCATCCAACACCCTATTTGGGGACCAGCAAGGCCATGTCCTAAAGTACTGGAACTGAATGAATTCTCTAGATACTTTTCCATCTCCAGAAACAAACTTAAATTTGTATATTGGAGATATAGGATATCAGCAAACTTACCTTAAAAGACAAGTCTACTAACACCACAGTAGAAGTAAACTAATACAAAAGAAACACATTTTCAAAAATGTTCTGTAGCACTGGCTTATTCTTTACTCCCTGGAGGGAGGGAAAGCAACAACAGTTTTGAACTTTTAACTCAATTGGGTTTTGAAGTAATCTAAAAACAGATGCTATTACACCAAAAAGATTTCCCATGGAAACCATTGCTCTAGAAACCTGTAATTAATTTATGTTCCCTCTGATGATCTCCGTTTGAAATATGTTAAATAAAGTTTCCTAATGTTTTGTCAAAACGAATCAACTGCTTGGAAGCTGATGTCTTTGAAATGAATGAAATGAAATACGTCTTTATTTTTTAAGGTGAGGTTAGGACTAGACAGTCCTCTCTACCACGTAACCTTATCAAAATTAATCAAATAAATAGTACAAAACTACTAATTAATACAACATAAACAAATGACAACATATCGGTAATCAACAACAAAAAACAAAACTCAACATATCAAACATAAAAAATAACTATAAAATCATAAATAACAAATGAATATCCATACAAAATAATACAAATCTTGCAAAACACAATCATCCATCACTCATACTTACAACCAGCAAACCATGACCACCAACCACACCCACCCTCGCCTGTACTTTTGATATTGTCAGGAAGCATATTCCATAATCGGCACTCGGATACAGTAAAAAATCTATTGTACAGGGCAGTGTGATGAATTAAGACTGATAGTATAAAGGCTCCCTGAAGAGTGTTTCTAATGCTTATTTCAAAAATGAACTTGAAACGCTCAGACAGATAGCTTAGAGTTCTGTCATTTAAGGCTTTATGAAGTAGAGTAAGTATGTGATAATCTCGATGTTGTTTCAACTTCAAAACAGATATTTGGCGAAAAAATTGTGTAACATGATCCTCACGATGAAGGTTAAAAATAAATTTAATGCAGTAATTTTGTGCCAATTGTAGTTTGTCCGAGAGCTTAACAGTCATATCATTGATAACGGTGTCATAGTAGTTAAAGTAATCGTTTCGAACATATAGTGATCAATATAAAAGTGATCCCAACATCACTTTTATATTGAATGAGAAACAGGAAGCATACTGCTTCAAACTGTGGATACCACCAAACACTCTGCAACATGTCACAGTAACTTGATCAGTCCAACTTAATGTTCTATTCATAGCAAGATTCTTAACTTTGTCACAATAATCTAGTGTCAAGTTGTTAACATTTATTTTTGGAGAAGTGGCATTGTCAACAGAAGTTAATAGTCTAGGATGTCCAACTAAAATTGTTTGAGTCTTATCGTCGTAAGTTTGAATCCATGTTGTTTTGCCCAAGAAGTAATTGCTACAATATCTCGGTTCATGTTTGATACAGTCATGTCGGATTCTGTGATAGAGAACTGTTCGTATACCTGTAAGTCGTCAGCATATAAGTGATAGAGTGTTGTATAGCAAAAGTTATATCATTAATGTAGAGTAAAAATAAGAGGTCCCAAGACAGACTCCTAGGGAACACCACATACCACAGTCCTCCAGTCTGACTGTCCATCTTTAGTCCTCTCACACTGACGACAACCAAAGAGATAGGACTGAACCCAGGAAACACAACTATTAGAAAAACCATAGTTTTTCAACTTAATTAAAAGAAGAGGATGATAAACACAATTGAAAGCCTTCGAAAAGTCAAAGTATTAAAATTGTAAGTTGATTCCTGTCCATTGCTTGACGGATGTCCTTAGTAATTTTTAAAAGAGCAGCAAGTAGTAGTACTATGATTAGAGCGAAAACCAGACTGAAAATTGGAAATCAATTTACTATTCTCCAAGTAATTCAAAAACTGCTTATGAACTATTCTCTCTAGACATTTAGACAGAGCAGGAAGTATACTTATGGGCCAAAAATCTGATTTCTATAAAGTAGGAAATGTACTAGATGATAAAGATAAATTAAAAATAGCAGTAATTGTAGGAATTGTTGCAAGTAAAGTATCCTTTAGAAATCCAATTGAAATATTATCTGATCCAACAGCATTACTAGCAGTTCTCATAATAGCCCTCAAAACCTCTCCTTTAGAGTTACTGGAAAGAAGTTGAACTGGTGGGCAGGTCTAGTTACTGGGATTGAAGAGAGATGATTGACAAAGCCCCGAGCCTCTTGACGTATCAACAGGAATGTTTACAAAATAGTCATTAACTTCATTAAGATTTATAGTAACTGGAGCTGAGGTATATGATTTACCAAGGCCAAGCTCTTTGACTTTAGAACAAAGGAATTTGGTAGATTTAGAATTATTAGATAATGTTTGGTAATAGTAACGAATCTGTTTGATAATACGATAATTATAATAGATAATGTTTGATTACGAAGTTTTTTATAGGCTACCCAGTCTGTAGCACATTTACTTCACTTAGCCTTGTGGAATGATGCATCACGTAGTTTTTGCAATCTACGAAAGCTATCATTGATCCATGGAGCAGGTCTTTTAGTTATTCTCTTAGTAACAAGAGGGGCATGTTCCTCAAGAAGATTATTTAAATGAACAATTAAAAAATTAGCCATATCATTGACTTCGGTAAGCTGAAGGATTTCATGCCAAGGTCGAGAAAACACATTGGCCAGAAGTGTTACCTTATTAATACTCTTCATATCCCTATACTGGATGAAACGTAGTTTAGCTTTTGGTAATTTATAAACACAGAAGAGGAGATCATGTTTGGAAAGTCCAGGGGCCGGGACCTGGTCATAGTATGGAACAAAATCTGGGCCACTAACAGCCATGTATCGGCAGTGGCAAGCAGTGGTAGAATAGTTAAGTTAAATGATTGGAACATAGTGGTTACAAAAATTTGGTCATAAGTAGAAGGTCTCAGTGGGTTCTTGAGTTAGAGATAGTACAGGTTCCAATCCTAGCCTTGACTAGAAGTTATTAACAGTAATATTCATCTTGAACAGTACTGGTTCTCTCCCTTACCCGCCTGAATTAGTTCCCTGCTTAGCTCAATAGTCTAGGGAGAATTAGCTAAGGATAAAAAGGAGATCAGGCTCCTTAAAATAGAATAAAAAACTACCAATATTACATAAGAGACTGACAGGGTACTATCTACTAAATGTCTCTTTTCTGATAAACTGAGTATTTTAAAGTAATTTTTTGTGTAGAAGGAAGTGTTTTTGAAAATACTACCATCATCTGAAATCTTTCCTCGGCATTTAACATTTATATATAGGAAATCATAATGTACATAAAAAAACTTGTATTTTAAACTCTTACGTCTTTGCAAGATCATGCTTTCTTTGAAATATTGAGTTTTAAGTTTGTTTGAACTAACACTATTAAAACGTTTCTAGTACTATAGGCATTTATCTATATTATTTTAGATAAGTAAAATTCTGAACAGCTCAATTAATGTTTTTAACACAACATGTACTAATGAAACAATACACTGGCTTGAAACTCAAAGATGTTACATAAAAGAACTGTATGAGTCACCAGATAATAAATGACTGAGGCAGATGGCAAGTCATTAGTCAGAAGGCAGGGATTCAAAAACAACTATTGTTCTTCTCTATATTTTTTTTTATGACCAGTTTCAAAAGATAGTAAGTTTTTCCAGACTCTCTTGTAAAATTCTTAAAGCATTATCGCTTAGTTTAAAATCATTTACCATGGAAAATATTTAAACTACATATGATATAATTTAACTCGTACATTTTAAATTACATAGTTTCCCAATTTAAGGTACTCACCTATCCACATAGGTCGGTATTTCCTGTTACGTTTACACACTTTCATTAACAATACTTAACATGCAGCACCAATACCAGAAAAACCTTCGCTGTTGTTGTTATTTACTCATAAAAACACTATTATCATCATAACACTACTTGTTAATCTTATCACTTTTTACTAGAAATTTCTTCTTCAAGTTTACAGTAATAATGAACAAATTTGGAGAACACAGTAGCTGGGCTAGGAGCATGCTTGCTTGCTGCACACGCTATTCGCAAATAACATAAAATCGCATAGATGTGGACAACAATTGATCTATAAAATAATCAAGACAAATACACATTAATTAATAAAATAAAGATTACATTAATTAACGTAAAATATATAGTTTGTAAAACAACAATTGTAATATATAGTTATTAGATTAAATAATCATAACATGTTTACCATAAGATTTTGCCGAACTCTTACAGATTCCTCTTCAAAGATAATGTTGCAATACAATTTATGTATTCATTCATATTATTCAGTATAATGTGAACTTTTTTGACATTTGACAATTTGTTAAAAAATTTATAGACCAAATCACAGCTAGGAGTCATAGGTCCTTATTGTAGCTGTAGCCTCAATTATCAGTATAAGTAAACGATTTGTATGACTGTCTTGTCTGTGTGAGAGCAGTTGGGAAGTGAAGTGGAAACAGATGAACCTGTGTTAGATTCAATACCTCGGTATTTATAAGCTCAATATAACTGAATGAATAATTTCTACTTCAAAATTAAAATATTTAATCTAATATACCTAAGATATTGACACAATCAGAGTAGGTAAATCAATGAAAACACCAGGCAAAAAATAAGTATGCATGTTTTACTTTCAAAATTAGTTATTGCAATAACAAAATGCTACAATTTTACTCCGTTTTAACATTTTTGTAAAAAATGAAGAACATAATTACTTGGTTTTTGGTAACTCCATAAATAATTTAAATAACGTTTAAACAGAAAGTCAATCAGTGGGTTTTTTACATAACTAAATATACAAAATAACATACCCAATATTATTAGGATTAGTATTATAAAGCAACAGTGAATGAAAGCAATCACACATTAAATACAAATAACAGACTATATCAAGATTTGGCAGTGAAACTTTAGAAACAACAGCTGGCAATTTCATTAAGTCAGAGGTATTTACAAGCTGTAATAGTGTTGGTTGAACATGATTTATCATAAAGAGATTTACTAAAACTGTTTGTAGAAACAAATAATTAAATATCAAATTTTTATTTATTCTGATGATTGAAAAGTTAATTGCAATAATGTAAATATATTGCACAACAAAACATTATTAGAGAGTGATCAAACTTCAGATAAATTTGTCATCTTCAGGATTTATTACACAGTTTGTTATTATATTTAGATATTATGTCTTGATATTATAGGATCTACAAATTTGTCATACTTAAATTGTTAGAAATAATAATACTATTTTAAATAATATAGTGATATTAAATAATTTTAACTTTTATTTATGATGAACATTAGTTTGAGTTAGAGACCAAAAATGTTAAAATATTTAATTCTTAAACTTTCAGCAAATTTTTTTCACTGTAGGTTGAGTTATATCACAGTCTAATAACCCAGCTACAAGGGGACAAAGTGTTTGGGAGATTGTAGGTGATAGGTTAGATGCTCGGTCCTCTTAATACCGACATGGCGTCCGCTTGATGGTTGCTATTGGCGTGGACACTACTAGAGAAGTCTGGGGTATCCATGTTGGGTGGTAATCATTGTGCGGATGTTGTGTGGGGGAGATAACTGAGTACCAGGCTTGTCAATTAGCTGAAAATCAAACCAGCACTACGTGGCTCGGATTCCACGTAAAGCTGTAGGTCTCTTAGTTGCCCTGGCTGTTGGGATATTAATAAATCACCCTTTCTGAGGAACAGTTGAACTCAGTTAGTAACCAGAGTACACTCATCCACACTCATATAACCATTCATATTCGCCTTAAAATACCAACAACGTTGTGTCGGCGTCTCATATGTAAGAATGTAATAACATAGTCACAACACTTCCATTGCAACGCTGTGGAGCTAGCACTCCTACAGCAGGAGCACACAACTACACCACAATACCGTTGCATTGCATTGTGTCTTTCAATTGAAGAAATTGAATAATAATAGAAAAATGACATGATAGATTATAGACATAAGTTATTTGAAATTTACTTATAACAGCTGTGGATGTAAATAGTAAAGAAATACATGCTACTCTGCTTGTCACCAATTTTTAACAGAGAGTTACGATTGTATGTCATTAGACTATGGTTATACTCCATTATCAATGGTAACTAATTAATGGCCGTAAGCCGTAAATTCAATCTGTATGTACTGTGATGTTGAACATTTTTTTTATTTTTTTTAAAATTAATTTTGGAATATATTGCCAGCTGTGTGTAACAAGCTTAAAATAATAACAAATTAGTATTATTAATTTAATCTAAATTACATATCTAATCAACACACAAAACTTAGGATTGGTATAAAAATAAAAACTAAATTACTTATGAGTATTTAAATACAATTTTAAGAAAATTATACAACTGATAAAAAGCTAAAGCAAGTCTTATATTATTGGGCTTCAAAAAATAATTAATTGTTGACACCAGACAAGCAGCAACATTTGTCTATTTACACCTATCCTGTGCTTTCAGGAACTCATTTTCAAATATATATATATACTATTTACACTGAAGGTAATGAACTTGAAGGTCTAGGTATACTACTTTTTCCAAATTTAGTTTCAAGTAAGATTTAAAAACAATCAGGAAATAAAACAAAATTCTAGGTACAATTTTTAATAATGATTTCAGTTCTTTATCACTAAACTTTTAAAAAACAAACTGTTAAAGCTAAATTAATAATTAGTTGATATGGTCTTTGCTTCATTAACAAAAATAACATTCCATTACACTTTTATACAATTACTTTAAAATGAACCATTTCACAGAAAAAACTTCAGATAGTTAAATGGCTCTCAGCTAGTTTATAAAGGAAAAACTACATTACTGTTTATTGATAATTACTAAAAACATTTTAGGAAAGATAAATGAATTCACTTTTATTGAAATAGTGTTTAATATAGTATAATATAAAGTTAGGTGGGGTCAATAATTTCAAGTAATACTAACTAAACACGGAATCACATTTTATTATCGATTAATAATTTGATTTTAATTAGATTAATATAATCTATGCCTTAAAACCATAGGCACCTGCATCAAGTGTCTTAAATAGACGCTGACGTATATAGCTACTAGATATAAACCATTGAATGGATATTTCTATATACCTTGCAAAACTAGTTGATTTCCCGACTAGCAAATTGAAAACTCAGTTATAAAAAGCAAATACATTTAAACTTTAGTTAGAACATTTCTTTATTACACAGACATCTGAATAATTTGTATTAATGATCTCAAAATATTTAATCAACTATTTTATGGCTAGAATCATATTAAGTTCAAGCCAAAATTGTTCTATATGTACCTGTTTAGTTCCAGAGTTAAACAAATTTTGAGTATCAGCTCCACCAATTCCACGGCTGTTTATATGCTCAGAGAGTAGAGTGACTAGTAAATAATTTGACAATGTACACATCCCCTATCAAGATCAATTTGTATTTATGTTTGTGTCCCCCCTCTCTAGCCTTACATAGGCTGTTTTAACAATAGCCCACATGATCTCAGCCTGGTAGGAGTGAAGGAAAAATTGTATTTAATGTTATGGAACGATTTCACACTACACTAAATGTTCGTGTCGAGTTGGTATTGGAATCAGAACTGACATAACGGCAGACAGCAAGCAGGGACATCCCCAGGGGATGTGTCCTGGGTGTCCGGACACCCCCTGAAATTTTCAACTTTTTTGAGCAAGCGAAGCGAGCATCTGCGAGTCTTGCTGTAACGTTATTGGCCTGATACATACGTTCTCAGACTGACCACGTAACTACTAATTTAATGACGTGCGATCACGTATTTCTGTTTTAATAAATATTCAATGATAATGCAACTAATGTGTATTTTATTCAGTATGTATTTTCTGAAGAATATAATCATACGACATTTTAGTAATCATTCATTTATATTGTACAGTAAA
Organism: Stictocephala bisonia; assembly: GCA_035578905.1. NCBI lineage: Eukaryota > Metazoa > Arthropoda > Insecta > Hemiptera > Membracidae > Stictocephala > Stictocephala bisonia. The sequence goes on from JAQJVL010001052.1 coordinate 238,499, forward strand.
TTCTTACAAAATAAATGGCCCCTGAGGCTGTTTTGTTGTAAGTTTAGTTAAGAAAGGATTTTATGCTTATTTCAGTTAGAACTTCTTTACCGCAAGTGCCAAACCTACAGCAAATGGTAATTAGGTTATTGTTTAAAGTGGATGAATAGGATTCCATGGTTAGGTTAGGATACAATTAATTTATTTGAATGAAACTTAATTGTTATTAGTAATTTCGTTAAGTGTCATTTTTAAATTTATAAACCATTTAAAAATGTTTCATCACCTCAGTAACCCTTAGCTAGATGAAAATCTTTACCCAAAGTATAAGAATAAAAACTTTAGTCAGTCAAATCAAAACGCAGTAGCAAAACGGAGGTGTAGCAATACACCTCCGTTCGGATTGAGTGCTAGAGAAAGTGTGAATGGGTAAGCCGATAGTTATGAGTTTATATGGGGAGGGAGATCAATCAGTAATTCAGACCAATCGTTATTCGTTGGTCAGGAAAAAAGGCAAATTATAGATATTGAGTAAAATGAAATCTTTGATATAAACCATTTTTCGTAAGTCAACAGTTCGTTCATAATTCTTGTACAAGGTGATATGATCCTAACTCAGGCCCTCCTGTCAACGCCTAGTTTCCGTTATATTGTAGGCCTACTCATTATTTTTTAATAGAATAATTTTGGGGGAATAAAGAAACTTCTTATTGTAGAAAAGCCACATTATATTGACCTAAATATATTTGATAAAACAGACAGTCATTAGCCTAATAAAATAATTCCTTTGGTTTACTTACTACAAGTTCTAATTTAATACAGACCAATCATCAATTTTGTTGTTTCGTTTGAGACAAACTTTATACATTATTTAGGTTTCATTGAAAAAACTAGCACTTTACACGTCCTTCGTATAAGATTTATGACTTGCCTACTACTATTTAACTGAATGCCTACATGCAATTGGTCAATTTAGTTACCAGTATTTTATCCCGTCCCCCTTTTTTAATCCTGCTCAGACCCCCTGATTGGACACCCCCCGAAATTGAGTTCTGGGTACGTGCCTGGCAGCAGCTTCCTATCATCATTTGGAGAGATATTTTCTCAACCAAATTGCTGCGGGTACTGGAGCCTAGTTTGGTTTTGCTGCTACCATGGCCTGTATGTATGTATGAGATTAAAGTAAGAAGAAAAATTATAAATTTACTTTTATTTTCTTTTTTTAACATTCTTATACATCTGACTTCTTTTGTTTGGTTGCAGATCTTTATGTAACTAAGCAAAATATTTAAGCTCCCATGTATATTTATTTATGAGTAAAATAAATTGTCTTTAAATTGTCGGTTTTAAGAAGTTAAGACACTTAAGATGTGATTATATATTGATAAGTTTTATTTGCGACTGAACTGAATTCAAAAGAGAAACTAGATTCTCTCTCCAGTTGGCCATGCTGCCCTCTCTGTCTCACTCTACGCTGCATTGCAAGAAAACTGACTTAGCGGCAGCTGCGCAAAAATGAAAAAGGGACCAAAAAAGGAAGAAATTTTTAAAACAAAATACCCTTTTTTTGACAAAATATAAATATTTAAAAATTATGGAATTACTTTTTGGTCATTTATTTTGATTAAGTACTCAACTATAAACATTCTAATCAAAGAAGTACTCTTGTATCTTTATTAGAACAGATTTTATAAGTAAATCTATAAATACTTGCGTACTTCCAAATTTTCAGCCTAAATATTTTAAATGTTGCACTTGCAAAGTGAGGGAAAAAATTAGAACTTTTTATTGTCAGCGCTCAAATGGTTAAATTAGTCAAGTGATATTAATTACTGTTGGTCCAGATGACTTCATAACAACAAACAGACTATTACACCTCTTTCTACTGGCCACTAAAAGACATAATGCTTGTATCAGCAACCGCGATCAGGAATAAAGTTGGAATGGTAAAATGGAAGCAATATGAAACCAAATTTCAGTAGAACATAACATTTGATAGATTCATAACTTGTATCTTCAGAACAAAAAACTTGTTTCTATCCAGATTTTGTCATTATATTTATTATCTCAATAAAACTGAAATATTATGGTTTTTCCCAGCTTCAAAGAGAAATTCACAGCTTATTTCTGGTGGCTGAATTCCCAGATTATTCCTGGTTGAGTAGCCACTCTGTAATACCATAACTTAACTACCATCTGAATTTAAGCTGTTATTCACAATGAATTAATATTTTCTCAGGCAAACTATAACAATAAAACTATCAGTGTTTACCGCTTGCAGCCACCACTGTACTACCAAACTGACAAAGTCATAATTTATCAAAATAATATCTTAAAGGGAAATATTTTGAAAAAAAGTGAAATTATATCATTATGAGAGGTTCAAATAATATTAGGTTTCATCACTCCAGACATGTGGTTAAAGACTTGAGTTATATCTAAAGCAGTTGGTATCCGTTTAGAAAAACATATCTACACAGAAAATTGACAAGAAATCACCAGCAGTTTTAAGGGTTACTATAAATTACTCAAAAATTATATTTAAGCTTGAGTATAATTCATACTCAGTTCAAGCTCGAATTGAACTTTAAATACTTGCACTAGAGATGGTCAAAATTTTACAAAATGGTCGTTTTGCAGCGTTTGCAGAGACAACGGTTGCAGACTGCAGCGGCTGCGGGAAACCCCCAGTTGCAGCTGAAACTTGGTTTTAGTTGTCAACTAACAAATGGAGCTGAGATGCCGTATGCGTATGCATGAGTGGAGTGGCAACGACTGCGTGGCGTTGCAGCCTGCAACGGTTGAGGGAAACCCCAGTTGCAGCTGAAACTTGGATTTACTTGTCAACTCACAACTGGAACTGAAACGACTTCTGCCATATGCGCGTGCATGTGTGGCAACGACAGTGTAGTGTAACATCGGTAGGAGTTGTAGCTGCAGCTAAACGTTGTAAGCAGTTGCAACTGAAAATTATTATACAATACTTCAATGTTTACTAACTTGATAGCTGCAGCAGTCAACTGAAAACTGTTCGAGAGGCGCATTTGCGTATCATCCTTCTACAACTTGTCAGATCTGCTGTGTAGTGTTTTACCTCGCTTTTTAAATCATTCTGCTCTGTTAACGTTATTGTAATCTGCGTTAAAATAATTACTAGTAGTTGTAATTTAATTTCTATCCACCTGTTGAGATGTCCAATGCTTAAACAGAATGTAATAAAAATATAAAATAATAATTAATAATAAATAACTTAATTAATTCATTTCACTAATTAATGGAAAAAAATACTGTTTGTATTGATTTTACAACATTGTTAATAGTAATGTTAAACAAATATCCCAATAATAAATAAGTCAACACAACGTAACAACTACCGTGGTTTGACCTTAGCGTTTCAGCTGCAACTACAACGCAACGAGACAAACTGGCAATTGGCAACTACTATAAATTGGGAGTTGGATGTCGCAGCACAATTCCAGCAGACGAAACCGTTGTCCGCCTGCAACCGTTGTGGGAAATCGACAACGTAAGCCATCTCTAACTTGCATGCTGTTAGCACAAAAATAACCAATCTAACTAAAATTGTACAGAAAGATTGTCTAATTTAAAACTCTTATCACTATTAATTTCACGTTTTTATGTTATCTTTTATTTATTTAAGTTTAATTAGTAGTATATGCAAGCCCTTCTCTTTGCTTGCAGTACCACCCCCTCCAACTTGCATTACTTATTGCCTGCCTGACTATGTATTTGGCATACTTTGTTTTCATTTCTTTCAATGGTTAATCAACTGCTTTCAAACCTTTGAATACCTTAACTATAAAAAAAAAAAAACTCAAATTGTAATAAAACACTTTTCACGTAAAAATAACCGCGTAAATACTATAAAGTATCTATTTGTTTAGTACAATATAATCTAATTACTCTCATTTTTGTGTAACACAGAATTATTTTACTCTCTTAAAGTCTTGTTGATGTGTTCAGTTATAGCTCACTAAAACATTCAATTCCAAATTTTGGGCAAAACTTTTTTTGGTTACTTGAACTTCAATTATCAAAGTACGCCTTATTAAAAAGGGTAGCATTTATCACTAATCTTAGAAAGGAACAAGAGTTTTTAATTTAATTTCTCTAGATTAATGCACTTCTCATACAAACTGACAAAATTGTTTACCTACATTCCAATTTGTCTTATTACCCTACTTCAGCCATTTCTGAAAGTACTTATCAACTTGTCTCAGTTTTTAATTAATAAACTTTATCTAAGTAGAGCTGCCACTTTTAACTGACTAACCAGCTACCTTATTCAATTAGGTCTGTGATTATCTTAATCCTATAAACACATTAACAGACTCAAAAGAGTGCATTATTGTACTTCCAACATTTTCAATGACTAGTACCTGATATCTATTCTATGAAAAGTTAATTTATTAAAATAGCTTGGAACCTATACAACATTATGATAGGGTCGACATTAACATTATATGATTGAGCTCATCTGATTGATCGGGTTCAGTGTGTAAGCGCTCACTCACCGCCCTCTATACAACCGTACACTGTACATCATCGTAAACTCTTAAAACATTTGTCTGACAAACATGACTAATTCTTTACAGAATTATATAAACAATAACTTAAAAAATACAAACAAAATATTTTTACAAAATGTGTGATTATTCTTATTTACAGTTAAATAAGATTGTATACTAACAACTAACTCGATAACTTTGGTATGAATGGCATAAACGCAGGCACAAACTGTAGTGTCTGGTCCAATAGTACAGACTAAGACCATCTGAAACATAAAGACATTTTTTGTAACACCAGTGGACAAAACAAATCTAATTACATCGATTACCTTCTATCACACATAGCAGTATTATTTGTTATCTGAACAATGTATTATTATAATAAATCAAAAGTTTGTTCTTTACTTACTTGAAGTACTATAAACGTAACATTACATTTTTAAAATTGAAATGAAAATTTCAATTTTAGTTTATATATTGTTAACTAAAATAAATAAATGTGCACTATAAAATACATTCTTTATACTAATACAGTAAATGTACTTTATTTTTCTACGTCTAACTTTATTTAACATTAAAATAGTACAGTTCAACAAACTTATTTTTTATAAGTTCTAAGAAAACACGCTATGCACCAAAGTAACTTGCTTTGTATGACAGATCGCTAGCACACAACTACTTGCAGGTTAGGATTAGGAATTTCAAAGTTAAGAAATGGATGGTGCACTGTAGCTTTATACTGATTTAAATTAAACATACACCTTACTGTTCACAAATCTTTGGCTTAAAATAATATATTTGTGATTCAAAGCTACAAATACTTATTTTAAGTTTTTCACTCATTTTAATTTTTTAATTAAGTCACTTCAGATATCACTGGATTGTTATAAACAAAATTCTAATGATTAGTGTTTACTATAGTCTGTGATTTACTGGTTAATACTATTAAGTGACAAAAGATATTTACCTTTTTTTATACAACTCCCTCCATATAATTAGTATCAAGGTACTGTATAAGTGTTCGCATGAAAGCCATCTCTTTGCGCGCATTGTCAAAGATGACCCTAGGGTCGTGAGACATACACCTGAGACAGTTCGGAGCCATCACCATGGCCAGGTTACTTGCATCCATCTTAGTCTGTAGGACTACCTCGCTCCGTGAGAATATCTGCAAGGCAAAGCCATTATATAATAATTATCAAACCCGATCGTTTTTAATCAGAGAACATTACTACATATAACTAACTCTAACCAGATAGCTCGTCCCCATGCTAAAGAGTGTTAACAAATTTATCGTAGTGTGTGAACTGTTTGCTTTAAAGCGCATCGAGCAGCTGTGAAGTGAGCGGCATAGCCAGTAGGTCAACAGACACACACACACGTCTCGTTCACCTAGTTAGAAGAGAGGGAAGAAGTTCACTGCGGCATGTGTATCCTAAAATCATTGTTGTGTAGTGTGTATTGCCTACAAACTTGTTATTAAACAGCGTGTTCACTTTTCCCGTATACTGTGAGCTATCTGGGTAGAGTTAGTTATCTGTGATATTACTTTTGACAGTATTATTTTCTAATCCCACTGTTCCTATAATAATGGTCTGTACAACATTATTGCTATATACAGGGTGTTACAAAAAGGTTGAGTTGGCTATTCATTTTCAGATTCTACCTGTGATTCTATGCTATAAATGAAGAGTAATATTTTTTCAATATCCGCTTTGATTTGTAGCTAGACGCCATTTTGTTTTCTTCATAAAACAATTTATATCTTTGTTGTTATCTTTACGATTGTTACAAAATTCCGTAAACAGGTTCATGTTAGAAGGTAGTATTTAATAAAAAAGTATTTTTAAATTATCTTTATTACTTTCAAAATGGCAGCCATTTTATTTTTATTTTAACAAATATCTAAAAAAAACCACTGGTTTTATCAAAATTGTGTAAAACACAAAACAGTTTTTTAACAACTTTCTCTTTCCAATGATACCTCAATTGTAAAATTCACTTTGGAAATAACTATTTTATTATTTAACCTTAATTCACATACTGTTCAAATACTATGAAATTAGTAGCCTTTTAGTTTGCATGTGAATTAAAGTTAAGTCATAAAATAGTTATTTCTCAAGCGATTGTATCAACTTGTTCTTTGATTGTCATTTAAGTTACGGTCTTATATGCGTATTATTGTTTGTTTATATATGGAGTTAAAAATTACCAATATGTCGATTAGTGTTTTAAGTGTTGTAACCAATTTTCCTCAGCAAGAACACTTTTTCATATCATTCCTATCCAAACAACCTATGGTCAAGCCCACAACATAGCTATCGAAGTAAGGCTAAACCAGAAACAACTAATTGAACGGTTTGTTACAATAAAATAAGAAACACAAGCAGCAAGTACAACTCAAACTGGCATTTCAAACAGAAACACAAGCAGCAAGTATAACACAAACTGGCATTTCAAACAGAAACGTTCAGAAAGACAGATTTGTGATTGGAAAGTTGGTAGGAACAAATTGGTGATTGGAAAAAGAACTGGAACAACCTAGTCTATCAAAACAAAGTGAGCTCATTTAAAAAGACTGAAACATATGTATTACGAAGAAAGGTGAACTAATCAACACAAAGTTGACTGTACTTGGTATGGTCTGTTTGAACCCACGTGTGACTTATATTGATATGAAGTTAAGAATCTTCGCAAATAAATAAAATTACAAGTTAATAAAATATCATTAAAAAACAAAAATATTTAATACGTTTGATTTCAAATTGTTAAGATGTACAAAATATCACTTTTGACATACCTGAAGGAAGCGCACGAGGTAAGAGAGAACATGCCTATTTATCTCTGGAAGACTGTCAACAATCTGGATTGCCCTGATGGGATTGTCGTGGTGCTGGATACACTCATTGTACAACGTGTCAGGGATAAGGGGCTCGTAGAGTTCACGGTACCATAGTTTAAGCAGTGAAGCGGGCGTATGGGCATCAGTCCAGTCTGTAGGTCGCTCCCAACGGTCTAGCTGCATCTTCAGACTTGTCACTTCATCCACGTCTGCTGAGACTCTGTTGAAAGGCAAGTAAAGTAATATGCATTTAGTTATTTTATAATTTTGTTTCACAACACAAACTAACATTGGCAATATTGTTGCTACAACTGTGTCACCACACATAAATATGTTCCGAGTTGGATAAACCGTTTACTACAAGTTGTGTCGCACGTGCATGCATGCACACAAGGAAGCAATGAACAAGACGGGAGGGAGTTGAGGGCCTCGCAGATATCTTCAAGTTGATAAGTCCTTGTTTATCTTAATTTATCTGTTGAGATGGTGATTTTATGAAAGTAATTTTGGGAGGGAGGAGCTATTTTGTAAAATGTAGTATCAACATTAACGAGGGGATATTATTATTATGGAGTTTGTATAAGAAGGTTAATTATTAACCTAGGGGCACGATGTTTACGTAGCCAGTCTGTAACTTTCTATTCTTAGAGTAATTAACCATTTTACAAGTTCACAAAAGCTGGCTGTCTGTGATTTAGAAAGGTATCAGTGCATTACACTCATACGGCTTGAACCATTTAATTGATCATCCACATGTTTTCAGCAGTTCTACAGGGCTTAGCGGTCAATTCAATTTAACCAGCCATGGCCTTTCAACTAGCAATATTATATATTACTTCCACCTGCCACTGAACCCTTACACAGCAATTGTGTATTTTCTGTATATGTAATTTGTTTTCAGGAGGTACTGTCAGTAATACATACTTTACCAAGACTATAAACTATAAAACCATACAGATTTATGATAGGCCTACTTAGTCGGAACTTGAATAACTTCATAGCCTAATTTTTATGTTTTAATAATTATTTATAGCGCATGGTAAAATGTATTACTTTTGAAGACATACAACTTAAACTGACCCCTAAGAGCCTCTTCCCGATGCCCTAAAACAATGCTGTTAATGATAAAATCATTCTCCTAATTGTTTAGAAGTAATTCAGTATTTATTCAAAATAATATGGAAAATATGTAGGCCTACAAAGAAAAGTGTCACAAAACCATATATTAACTTCATATATTTTTACTTTTAATAAGTATAATTTAGTACTGTGAATTTTACAGTATTTTACTATATTAGCTGATATAAGAAAAACATTAAAAAAATAACGCCTCATTAGCTAAAATGTTGTTTAACTGTTTTCAAAATGTTATTTCATATTTTCGTTTTTTTGCATGTGCTGGCAAGCAGATTAAGAACTAAGAATGTATTGAAATTTGGTTTTCTTTTGATAAAATTCTAAATTACGTTTAGACAAAGTCGTTATTTGTTATGTGTATGGAACTCAGAATGTAGATATAAATGTTCAGGGGGTTTTAATGCATATTCAATACTATCTAATATATATAGTAGGGTGGGCTGAAAAATATATATATTTTTTTTCTCAACGCTATACCGAAAAAAAGATGTCTCTAGGATAGATAAATAAAATGCAATAAAGAAAAAAATGTTTTACCTAACCCCTAGCTAGCGCATTACACTTGAAATTTTGAAAATTCAAGAAAATTCAGATTTTATAATTTTTTTATACTACATTAACAGTTACATATTGGGGTGCTATAGTGAAAATCCTTTATAGTAAAAATGTAAAAACAAACTAAATTACAGAAAAGCTAGTATTTTTAAATTCTGAGGTAGCGCAAAGAGCTTAAATTATCGTCAATATATCACTTTTTGAGTGCCCGCCGGGTGCCGGCTGTGGCTCGATGAGGCTTGTAACTTAATTGACTTCACCACTCATGTGTTTAGTGGCTTTGTTTTTTGGGTTTTTTCAATCACCTAAAGGAATATTATATACATAAATAATACATAATTCATCCATAAGACTTTATTAATCACAAAAGTTATAGTGAAATACAAATTTCCAATCCTCATACTGAAAAATAATGTTTATAACAAAATTAATTAAATCATAGTCCTTTAGATAGTTGGTACATTGAAACTGCATTTGCTTGAAAATTTTGGCATTGATGCTCTTGATAGCAGCGTTGTTCGGATGAAACCATCTCTGTTTTTAATGCCGACGAGTTTTGAGGAGGCTTCGGTTACCAGTTTAACACACCGTTCCATAGCCTGTGTGTGGCACGGAAACTTGTTGAAGTTCCACTCTTTGGCTGTCTTGCCTGTTGAAATTTTTGCCCAAATATCTTCATCAGACACTCTTCTCAACAAAGGTGGTGGAAAAAGAGCAGCAGAAGTCCAATCAATCATTTCGTGATATTCCTTTGCTTGGAAAACGATATTTGGCGGTTTGAAAGTTCGGATCGTCATTTGTTGGGAAGCTGTAGACCTTGATTTTATAATTCTCCTAAACCCTAACTCTCTGATATGGGCTCTTTCATCAACGATCATGCTAAGGAGCAGGTTCTCTGGATGTGCGAAGAACGCATTTCTTTCAATCACTGGATCGATCACCTCAATTAAGTTTTCTGGCAGGAATCTGGAAGATTTTATTACTTCAAAAACATAGTTTGGCCCATCTGTAAGGTACTTACTTTTTTTAATCTTAAACCATACAGGCATGTATGATTTAAGTATGAATCGTACCAAAATGTGATGCTCTTCAGAGGGATTGTTTTCACTTATGTAGAGACGAAGAACTCAGTTTGCTGTTGTCAGCCATCGGGAATGGGAAAGTGGACCTGGTTCACGAATTGCTGTCTCCCGTGCAAGTGCCAGACTTTATAGCAGAGCTTATATCCAAAAGATATTGCTGATCCTTGCTTAACATTTTCCGGTCGATATCTGGTAGCTCACATTCGATGCTTTGAAACTTCACAACTGGAAGTTTTTCACATTTTGTAAGTTTTATGCCAATAGGACCACTAAAAGACTTTGGCCCTGTCGTTTCGCCATCCAAAGCTTGAAACAAGTGCCGGAACGGTAGTTCATTGAAGTGCAAAAGGCAAACTGACCACTGCAGTGGCCTCTTAATATTTTCTTCAATTTGGCGGATCACACCAGTTTTTCATCCTGTGTTTGTGACGGTACCATCACATCCAATCATGTCCAGTTCGTCCAACAAAATATTTGAACTTTTCAAATGATCCAATATTGCCCTGGCAATCTCTTTTGCAGTCCCAGTTGTTGGTGATACACGGCCAACATAAATGGAACCAGGCTCCTTTATAATTGAATAATGTTCTTCTTTGACTGTTCTTCGGAAACACTTTTGATTTATTTTATCAATTGTCAGCGTATTATCCTTTCGGCCATCAAAGTACAGGCCTTGTATTACGTTTGGCTCTTTTGTACTATCGTCTTGGAGAATTGTTCTGTAGGATTTTCTTTCCCTCCTCACCTTATTTTTATCTATTATGAGAGAATCTTCCTCTTTGGTTGCAAGACCTAGGTCATGTAGCACACTGGAGGCAATAGCTGCAGTTGCCCTGTCCGACACTCCAAATCGGTCACTGGCCAATGCGGTATTTTTTAATTGTACCCGCATCTGCCACGGCTGTTTGACTTTACTAGGAATGTAGTTGTCATCAGAAACATCTGGCTCTTCAGTTGAGCTTTCATCCGAAATCACTGCTGGTTCAGTTAAATCCTCAGAGCAGGAAGGCTGCGAGACTAGTGGAATGTTAGACGATACTTGTTGATTTTTAATTTCCTTCCTATTCAGTCTTTTAGTAAGTTTTTTGTCTCCTTCCTGTCTAAATTTCCAATTTTTCTTATTCCAAGATTCCTTTGGAAAAACAAAAACTTTAGTTCAAGCACTGGATTTTTTTGTCTTTTTCACATTTACATAAAATTGATAAAGGGCACTCACATACCTCAGGGACTTTTTTGCAGTTGCAAGAGTACGTTAAAAATAACGTTAAAAATAAAATTGAGGCATTCAAGCAAAAAGCTTTATCACTCTTTGATGTTTGATATTTGATGTTTGATATTTGATATATAGATGTAAAAACATTTGCAAGCAGAAACATCAAAGAGTGATAAAAGCTTTTTGCTTGAATGCCTCAATTTTATTTTTGTATTTGTCACTATCCTTATCACGCTTAAAGGACTTCATTAAACTACGGTAGCTATCATGGTATGAATTTATCAACTGAACAATTCTGTAGAGCGTCACTGTTGGTATTGACGCTTTATCAAATATAGCTTTTACTTTTGGGGCAACAATGTTAGAAATCTGAGAGAAACTAACAGGCTTGTTACTTTCTAAAGCCAAGATGTATGCATTGTCTGTGGGCTGGGACACAGGGACTCTTGTAGAGGTTACTTCAAGAACGTTGGAACCTTGACCATCCATTCATTGTATATATTTACGTTACTGATCAATGTGAAGAGCCGTTTGGACATCCTGCCCACCAGAAGCCACATACACAACCATGACACACGCAGGAGGCTCGAATTAGACATTTTTCAATGCCGCTTGAGGAAGACACAATCCTCTGATCCTGATCAGATTGGTATTGGACTCTTCAACCACCTACCATCTTGGTTAAAGCAGTTACCGGCTAAACAATTTGGATATCGACTGAGGAAAACTCTTATAGGAAAAGAACTTTATTCTATTGAAGAATTCTTCCAAAGCAGTTTTTATTAAATGTAACTACTCCTTGATTTGTAATAACTTTTCTTTTTATTAACATAATCTTGTTTTATGTTAAAATAATACTGACAATTGTACTGTCTTTTGGCTACACAATAAAAATGATTTTGATTTGAGATTTGTACTGTTCATGGAAAGAGCTCCTAAGAACATCTTCTTGGTTGGAAGCTTACTTACAGGCAACTTCCTTGGGTAGCCGAATAACGGACACTCAAAATCACTATGAGTTTTTTTGGCAACAGCCATAACGCACGCTGTTCTCACTAATCTTAAACTTCACTCAGATAATTATAATTTAATCTGCACCAACAACTCAAAGCAACTACACGTTAGTACAATATCGTTTGCAAACTAAGAGAGAACACAATATGGCTGCCAGCGTACACGCGCAGTGCATTGTGGGCGTGGAAGGGGTGGCCGGGAATGGGTGGAGGGGAGTCTGGCGGGAATGGTGGAGGAGAGTCGGGCAGCCGGTAGTCGCTCGTATTTGACGCTGTAAAGCATGATTTTCATGTCCGTTGCGCTACCTCAAATTTAAAAAATACTACTTTTTGAATAAGTTAATCTGTTTTTACAGCTGTACTGTAACGGATTTTCAGTATAGCACCCAATATACAGCTATAAAGAAAATTTAAAAAATCTTTAAAAATCTCGTATTTTTCATAAAATTTCCAAATTTCAAGTGTAATGCGCTAGCTGGGGGTTAGTTAAAAAAAATTTGTGTTCATTGCATTCTTTTTACCTATCCTAGAGACAACTTTTTTTCGGTATAGCGTTGAGAAAAAAATATATATATATTTTTCAGCCCACCCTAATATATAGACTCCAAAGAGTTAACCTTTAGAACGCTAAACTAAAGGATGTGTTTATGTATGCTCATTTTGGTAAAAAACATTTTTAATACTCAAGCCTATTTTATGTTTTATTTTCTAACAATTAAATAAATAAAACATTAAAATCTATCAAATAAAAAATATTCATATTTTTTATAATTTATTTTAATTTTAATTCAAAACATCTTATGCCCAAATCAAGATGCAATACTGTCAAAAAGTGATATCGCATAAGTAAAAAATAGTTATGGTTAAGCTAGTAATATTATTATTTGAGATACAATTTCCTCCCTACAGATCACCTTTTTATTAATAATTACAATCTAAATTACAGATACATAAATGTACATATATACATTATTTTGTTTTATATAATTTAACTTAATCCAGCCATAACATTTTACTATTAATTAATGCTGTTTCAAAAAGTTCTTCAAAGCTCACGATCTTTTCAATGCTTTCTAATGTCAAACAATTTGTATAACAATCATTTGATTATATTAGTTATTGCTTAACACTGTTAAGTATTATGTTAGTTAAATATGATACAACTTTCCTCCCAATTCTAAAATTTTTACATACAAACTGTGTTAAAAAATCTGTGGACACAACTACCCGCCAATGCCACTTACCTAAGAGCAGTGCCAGTAATACTAAACTGTATGTAATGTAATGTTGTGGACTTGTCTTCTGGAGCACAGAGAAACTGACAGTTACCTGAATATTCCCTCAGTCTGAGCACCCTGTAACCTCAAGACCTCCTCGGAGAGAGTAGTTTGGATCCAAGGCAGCTTGTAGTGGGGGAACCTTTCCTTCTGTAGAGCCATCACCTCTTGGAGCGTGGTTCCAAACATGCTAGGCTTGAAAATCTGCAGCTGATAATCAAAGACAAATATGTTACAGATATAGAATTAACTCTTTTTAATCAGAATTATACTTCAAAAGTACATAGGTACAATATAAATATGTAAAAACTTCCCAAATTATACAGAAATATCATCGAAATACTATTTTTATATACATTTCATGATTTCCTGTAAGGTGACCACTTATAACCATAGAATAAAACAATTTTGTAGTTCTACAGTTTATACTTGCTAATATTTATCTTTATTGTATTACTCGAATTTGTTTTTATTGTTTATTTATTTTATTTATTTATTGTTCCCCGATCTCTCATTCATTGATGGATTCTTTCATTTTGCTTGAACGATAACACATTTTTATTGCTGGCTATAATTTAACTAACCAATAGTTTGACGGTTCTTGAGCCTACATGTTATTAAAATAAATATAATAACCCTGCACTGGACAAAGAGAAATGTTGCTTATCAAAACTAAAGTTGGTGTGTAATGTATAAGTCACCAATACTGACATTATTTGAGGCTTGTTTACAGGTTTTCTTTGCAATCAGAACGTTTTTTTATACATAATAAACTGTGTTAAACATTTCTTACATAGAATAAAAAAGTAGTCTCCACTGTTTGTTTGGTTTTACAAATAAATTAAGATGGCCCTGGGAAACGCTGGAAATGTATGCTCCTCTACAATGATAGGATACCTTACTAAAATAAAGTATGAATTAACATTAGAACAATGATCAACAAGATTGCTGGTGTTACAAGTGCTAAACGGAAAATCTTGTGGATAAAGTGATCGAAATAATCCGTGAAAAATCAGAAAACATGAATATAGTGTTAAAAGTAATTAATTACCTTTTCTGTACCAAACAGGGACAAATTATTTATGACAAATCTGGACAAGGAACCTTAGCAAAATCCAAATGAGCAGAATGTAAAAGACAGAGGAAGTACGTACCATGCAAGGCCTCCCACTTTAGCTAGTAACACATCCTGCTAAAGGTTCTCAGTTCGATCCCAATCAGAGTCAATACATTTTGAGAAGGATCAGCTGATATCCACCGGCTGTTCATTTGTCATTGGGCTATTAATTAATGACACTTTCTAAGGAATAGCCGGTCTTAGTTTGTAACAATGACTACACTCGCTCATCTACACTCATCACACTCATTCGAAATCCATATTTGCCCATATCTTGACGATCGGTGTCTTATGAATAAATAAATAAATAAATATATTGGAATCCACACTTTAAAAAAATGTAATTTTGAAACCGTTATGACGAGTTAAAGATAGTTAAATTTTCAAAGTGCAAAAGTAAAGATGGTTAAATTTTTAAAGTGCAAAAGACACAGTAGCATGTTAAACCCTCCCACTGTTCACTATGTGTTTTTAAAATGTTAGGCCATTTTTTCTACTTGTGTATACATAAATTTAAAAAAATCATACAAAATATTATAATTATAACATAATCTATATCTTTTTATTTGTAAAATCGTACAGAACTTGGACATGCAAAAGATAAGTAGATTTATTTATTTTGAAATGTTGTTAAGGTCAAGACAAGATAAAAAAAATCTAAATTTCAAAACAATTTTACAAGTTCACGCTACCTAGAGAAATGTTTGTATTTACAATGCAAACATTCTGAAATGGCCAATTTGTTCTAAACGTTATTCACATTTATAAAATATAATTTATATAAACAATATTTATGTAAACAAAAAAGTACAATGAGAAAATCGAACTGTGTACACACTACTTACAGCTGTTTTAGCACCAGCTGTTCCAATGTTGTCGATTATC
The DNA here is from genome assembly GCA_035578905.1 of Stictocephala bisonia. Taxonomy (NCBI): domain Eukaryota; kingdom Metazoa; phylum Arthropoda; class Insecta; order Hemiptera; family Membracidae; genus Stictocephala; species Stictocephala bisonia. The sequence continues at coordinate 254,128 of JAQJVL010001052.1, forward strand.
ATATGATAATGTGTGTTTCACATACAAACAATAACCGTCTACTCACAAATATCGGGAGAAGTGTGGAGAAATGACGATTAAAACGATATCAAATAAGTATAAAAAATTATTGTTAGTAACGGTAGTTTAACCAAAAACGTTATGTTGTTGTCGTTTTTGTGACAACTAATATCCATAATACACGTAATGCTGTCGCATAGCCGACAACTAACATCGGGAAGGTTAACGGCCAGTAGTAGAGAGGACGTAGCTTCTATATTTGTAGTATTTTAAAATAAATATTTCCAATTTTGATCCTAAGTTACAACAGTGTAAATATGGACAAAAAATGTAAAGTTAAATTTAAATAGTACTTGTCTTCTGGATTTATACTGTTCGTCTTCTCATCATATATGTTATATAAATTACTGTCTTAAACATCTTGAAAAAGTACTGTACAAGTTGTTTTTCATTTGTGTAATGTTTTTAGGATATGTTTAAAAATTCATTCCATGATAAAGTGAACATACAGTAAATAAAAATTACAAAATAAATTATAACTTGATATGTTTGATCTTAATCTTTAAATTTACTGATATCCTTGAAAAGGTCTTGGAAATTAAGAAACATGATTAATTATAATACTCGCTACTCTTATAATTTTCCTTAGCAGGATAGTAATAATAATAATAATACAGTCAAGTTATTTCCAATTAATTAAAAAAAAGAAACATTAAATACTTAAGATTGGAAATGCCAGGTTTATTTGTTTGGGATGTCAGTTAGTTGTCCAATGTCGTTGACTATTTTTATTTATCTCAGTAAAAAAAAAAAAAAACTTCAAAATATAATGAAAATTTTATACTATAAATCTAAATCATAATAGAAATTGATCTACTTGAATCACTTTCCATCAAACGGTGTTAAAGGCACTGATAATGAATTATGTTTAGTTTCTATTTTTGTTCATTGAAATTTGCCGAACTTACCCTGGCCTGATCTATTTCTTCTAACGTAGGTTTCCTGGGTGGCCTTTTACCACCTTCACCTACACGCTCCAGTCTCTTGCAAGCTACACTGGCATAATGGCTCACTTGTACATGTATTGGCCACTTCCCTACTTCTGGGAAGTCAAAACTTGGATCTCTGTGCCTAGAAAAATAAATAATATTAATATAATTTCATTGCAATTCAATAAAACTGTCATAATTTCAGTGAGTAATGTAACTTCTATCCACACTAATATGATATGATTCTGACCTGGACAATGATACGATAGCATGAGTATGACTATGCTTCATACTCATGCTTCACATTCATAGGGTGAGTGCACAAGTGAATGACCACCCCGCCAGTGAATAACCCTTTCGTATAAATAGCATTATATTAAGCTTTTATTGTTGCCTAGTCTGTCGCAAACTGTCTTAAAAGTAACTTTGGAGCTTGATTTGAATCCTCCCTGCCACTGGTTCCAAAAGAAGTTGTCAAAGAACAGTATGTAACACAAACAAAATTAAGTGTTTCACCCGGTTCATCCCCACTATAGCGTATAGTACACACAAGGCCAGCTGTATTTTTATTGTTCTTTGATTATTGATTGAAACTGCCATGTGTTATAATTAATTAACAGTAAACATGTTAAAGCCTAAAATTGTACTTATTTTAAGATCAAAATCTTAACCAAAAATAATTAACTAAACAGTCTGTCATTCACTGGTGCAATGATTTATGTATGATAAATTGTAATTATATCAATACTATGTTTAAACATAGTACATAAAGTTTTATATTTAGGAAGTACAGGAGAACACGGGAAAGACGCTTAAACTATTCTCTACACTGAACCGTAACTGCTCGTTTTCCCATGTAAGATTTAAGTGGCTTAAACGGTCATTCACTGGTGTACTCACCCTATTAAATCTGAATTGTTTCTGCCATTAAATTGCTACATTATCAATAATTACTAAATTTTAAAACAACAGTATCAGACACATACATTTTTGAATATGTACATTCTGATTAAATATTAATGCATTTAGTACAAAGCTCCATAAGATATGTTTACCAACAACTTTGTGCATTATCAGACTGACCAAAGAGCTGTATTCCTCAAAACTAAAATGCAGTTTGCTAAAGAAATAACTTGCTAATTTTCAACTATTTATTGTAAAGAGTGTGCAGTTATGACTATACATATTTTTGTCACATTTTGCTAAATGAACTAATAATATTTACTTGCTTCTTTCAAATACATTATTAAGGCCTTCAATACCCCTTTACTTTTTTTTTTTATTATAACTTGATATAAATGGGTGGGTCATGTGCTGTAGCACAGAGTTGTCGTTTTGAATAGTTGCTTTACTCGTAGTTTGTTTTGGTTTGTGTGTCTGTGTTTCTTTTCGTTGTTCCTTGTTTCTTGTTCATGTTGATTCTGTCTTGTTAGCCGTCATTGGACTGCTGCTGTTTATCTTAGTCGGCATGTTGGCTGAGTCTTTTGGTTTTTGGCTCCAGGGTCCGGGAGAGAAGGTGGATTGTCACCTGCATTGTCTTCCAACTTAATGTCGTCTGGAGATGTAGAGGAAGACCTACGGGCTGGACCGTCCTTTTGGCCTTCTTTGCAGCCTGAAGGGAGCAGCCACCTATTCCTCCCTTCCTCGCTGTTGACTGTTACTCCAGGTAGATGACTTCAGAATGCAGGTGAAATCTTTCCATTATTTTCTTCACCCTCCCGGCCACCTATGTGATTTTGTTAAAGAAAAGAAAAAGAAAAAACAACAGAGAAAAAAGTAGAATAAAAATCTGTCGTGATTTTCTTTTGAAGTTCATGGAATTGGGGTGGGACTTTTTACTATAGTGGACTTTTTTAAAGGGAGGGTTTTTCAGGGCAATATAGGAGAGACAGTTAGATATTATTTTTACATTTTTTATATTTAATTTTTGTCTGCTGTGATAGGGTTTTTTGGTTAACGGGGTTCTCGGGGGCTTGCTATTATATTTCAATTTCCCATTAGGATTCGCCCAGTTTCACTCGCTGGATTTGGTGTAATTATTAATTTAAATCTTTTGTTTATTTCTTTTAAACTTTTCCAATTTTGCCTGATCTCAAAATTATTTTTGTGTTCCTGAGACCCCGGATAGTAAGGCTGCCTTTGATTATTTTGTTTGTTATATTTATTGATCATTTTGTTTTAAGTTTATTTATTTATAGTTATTGTTAAATATTGTTTTCTCTATTCATGTTTATTATTTGGGGTACCAGTATTCATTCACTTGTATGTATTATTGTTTTCTGGTGTTCATTATGTTTCTAATTGTTCATGTATCTGTTAGTTGTAATTTATTTATTGTTATTCTTTTTTATAGTTTGTGTTTATTTTGACAATTTTTCATAAAAAGAAATATATATATATATATATATATATATATATATATATATATATATATATATATTTGGATAGGCCTATACTTTTCTTATGTTGAACTGGCAACAGCCCATTTTTCTAGTTTCAATGTTTTTAAAAATGATCAACATTTAATTCTTTCTCTTTCTTTATTAAAACTGCATTTTGGACGTAACTTGTTTTTTTTGTTCTGTGTCCTCCTGAGTCCGGTGCCATCACACCCACCTTCAGTGGGCCTAGCTATTACAGAGTATTCTGAGAGCCCTCATAGTAAACTATAAACAGAAAATGTCCAGTGTTTCTAACAGTTTCTTCAAAAGTATTAGGACTCCAATGGAAGAATACTTGGAATTCATTCGTACGGGTGACTACCCCCGAAACAAAGCAATCACGTGAATGGCGTAACATAACCTAGCTAAAGTTCAAAGAAATGCAGTCTGCTGGCAAAGTCATGGCATTTTGGAACAGGAAAGTGATATTGTGCTTCTCAGAAAAACAATAAATTCTAACACATACTGGGATGTACAAAGAGAACTAAGACTGGCGATCCCGTACTGCCAGAGAGAAAGCTGTAAAGCTTCACCATGGTAATGCTAAACTTCATGTCTGTCTTTAAACCAAGGAGCTGTTGCGATTCTGGCTGGACTGTCATAACCTATCCACCCTACAGTTCAGATATGGCCCCATGTGATTATTATGATTACAGTAGAACCTTGATTATCGGTAACAATTGGGGAACCTGATTTCAATAATGGAAATAGTCAGATTTTACACAAATACAGTGGTTGTAGACAGTATTAATGTAATTATATTTTAAAACCACAGAGTATAATTTAAAATATTTTATTTTTGTTCAATGATCACAATTAGTACTCTTTTTTTCATTTGGATGACATCATAAATAAAGAGGACTAGACTACTTTGTAAGTCTGTGTAGTACAATAAAAGCAGCACACTAATAAAAGCACTAAACTGTAATAAAGTAAATATTAAAAATAACCACTATAGTCATAACAATACACTGCCATTATACTTGTATGCGTGGGCGACGAGAGTCAAGCCAAATTACATTTTTCTAGGCCAGCTGTGAACAATAAGTCTAATGTATCTTTAAATTCTGCTCAGTGAATGCTGAATATGCACTACTGGAATATTTACGGTAGAAAGAGGTATACAATTTAGCCAAGATAAACAAAAATTTTATACGCAACATTTTTTAAGAAACACGTTGGGTTAATGAGTTTTGATGACACTGGGTCGGCAGGCTCTACTTTAGATTCGTAAATGCAGAAAATATGGCAAATCGTTAAAAGTAGCACATAATTGTGTTTAACAAGTTTCCTCAAGGATTGTGGACTAAGACTAAGCAACTTCAGTCTGTATTGGATGAAATGAGTATTTTTATTTTTATTTATTTATTTACATTACATACACCATTTACATGAAATAAATATCAATATGGTAGGTAAATTGTCAACAGATCAAAGCTTAAAACTAGATTAAAACTAAGTTTCAGTAGTTCAAACTTTCCAAAAATATTATCGAATAGTCACTATTTATCAGAATCTAGGTACTCTTGTACACTATAAAAACAATGCTCGGACAGATAATTAATAATTATAATTTTAAATTTTACTGGTGACAGTTCAGAACGGATTTCTATTGGAAGTTTGTTGTATAAACGAATGGAAGAATAGAATGGCATTTTTTCAAAGAATACTTTTTTATGAACAGGAAATTGAAAAAGCTTTGAATTATGTGTACTATATTGATGGATGTGATTATGAGAAAAGAAATATGATAAGTTATTTTTTACAAAAATTAGAGACTGCAAAATAAATAGACATGGAACAGGAAGAATATTTAATATTAGGTCTACATGAATCTCTAGTTGATGCTTTCATAATCAGTCTAATGATTTGTTTTTGTTTTTTGAATATTTTTGAACTTATTTGAGAATTACCCCAGAAAAGAATGCCATAATTCAAATGGGATTGGACATAGGCAAAGTATACCTTCAGCATTGTTTTTAAGTCCACAGCATTTGACAATGTCAGTAGCACGTAATATGCTTTATTTAATGTGCATATCAAATAATTAATGTGATCCACCCAGGTGAAACTGCTATCAAGCTTTACTCCTAAGAACCCACAAGACTTAACACATTTTGTTGAGGTTTGTAAGTAAGAGCTATCAGAGAAAGGAGACTTTTTATAATTACAATGAAAGTTAATAATTTTAGTCTTTTCTGGATTTAATTTTAAACCATTATCATCAAACCATTTAATCATATTAAGCATATTTTCATCCAGATGGGATAGTAAGATGTCTTTTTCCTTACTTGTAACAACCAGAGAGGTGTCATCAGCAAACAAGACAAGTTTTGAATCTTTACCAGCTAAGTGAAGATCGTTAACATAAATGAGAAAAAGCAGAGGTCCCAGGACCGATCCCTGGGGAACTCCAGATTGAACATTACAAAAGTTGCTTACACCATATTTATGAAGCTTCACTCTTTGTTTTCTATTATTTAAATAACATGTTAATAAATTAAAAGCCTTACCCTTAAAGCCGTAATAAGACAATTTTTTTAATAATATTGAATGATTAACAATGTCAAATGCTTTTGACAGGTCGCAGAAGGCTCCGATTGCATAATGTGATTTGTCCACGGCTAATGATACACTTTCTATAAAATCAAATATTGCAGCTCCAGTGCTTTTCCCCTTTCTAAACCCATATTGAGAAGAGTACAATAAATTATTGCTCTCTAGGAAGCTTGAAATTTGGCTGTAAATAACTTTTTCGAATAATTTTGAAAAGGTTGGCAAAAGAGCAATCGGTCTATAATTCTCTGGTGATGTTTTTATTGACTGCTTTATATAATGGTTTGATTTCAGCGTACTTTAAGAGATCTGGAAAAATTCCTTGATTTAAAGCTAAGTTAATAATAAATGTTAACCCATTCACCTACTATTTTTTAACCAACAAATAGGGTCAAAAAAATCCATTTTTTTTTTTTTTTTTTTTTTTTTTTTTTTTTTTTTTTTTTTTTTTTTAGTTAAAGGTTAATATTTTTAACTTGTAAATGACTATTCTAATAATTTTATATCCCCTTAATCACTCATAACAGCTAAATAATAAAATATGGGAAAACAAATTAAAATTTTTATTTTGCCTACCTTTGTTTTGAATACATGAATCCAGAAGTTATGATGACAGAAGACACACACAATAAGTTAGTTTTTGTAATATTGTACTATTTACACTATTTACATTTCAGCTTGGAGCATTAGTAGTTGACTACAGTGTGGTAAGCCTGTATAAATAAATTGAGTTTCTAACTGTCCTAATCTCCCTAAGGCAACTAATTCAATTATGTTTTGCACATTATCATTACTAGGAGTAGTAGGCCTATCTTGGTTTACTATATTTATCACTTCATCGTCCGATGTATCACTAATAGTATCAATATTAGGCGTAGGCCTACCTTGAACAATGTTATTTACCGTAGCAGTTGTAGGCCTGTTGTCAGTGACAGTAAGTTCCTCATCGGAATATTCATCGTCAGTTGATAATAACTGTTCTCTTGTTATACGGTCAAAAGCCCCAATATCTTCATCACTCAATAAAGTGTCATCTAAATCAACAATATACTGATCTATTTCACTATTTCGCAACGCACGATCAGCCATGGTTGTTTACAAACAACTACACTGGCTTGGCTTGGCACACTGACAGGTGACGTCACTAACAGCTGACTTCTAACGTTCTCCACAGCCCATAAAATAAAAGAAACAACAAGATAAACTCAGTACGAAACCATAGGAACGAAACAGACTGATTAGTGCTGCTACCTGTTACGAAACAAACGTACTATTACAGTCGCGGAACTGTTCCGTCATTGTATAGCTGGGCCCCTTATCGGCGGCGCGGAATGGTTCCGTCAAAGTAGGGGAATGGGTTAAGGGATGTGCTAGGTATACTGAACATTTTTTAAGCAAAAACATAGGAAATTCATCCCAGCCGCATGACTTTTTTGATTTTATTGAATGAATTATTTCTTTTATTTGTCTAACAGTAACAGGCTGAAAATCTGAGAAAGATGCAGAGATAACTGACAATTTAGATAGGTGGTTCTCGGCAAGACACATATTTGGATTTACTTGTAATCGACCACATGTTTGGGTAAAGAAATCATTAAAGAAAGAGGCCAAGTCTTGTGGGTTCTCGTAGCTCACTGACTCATGCACTATCAGTTCAATGCCACTTGATGACTTAATCTGTCCAGACTCTTTTTTTAACAACATCCCATGATGCTTTTACTATATTACTAGAATTTTTAATGAAATCACTGTTATATCTAATTTTTGCAGCAATAATACATTTTTTTAAAACCTTCCTATAACATGATACATAGTTGAGAAACAGGGGATCCTCAGAATTGTAACCATATATCAACAGCTTGTCAATAGTATTTATTAACCAATAATATTTTGTACAGTTAAACTACCTGCGACGGCCTTTTTTAAAAATGTTAAACTAGAGAGTCTAGTATAAGTACTTACAATGACATTTTAAGAAGGGAGATTTTTACGTAGTTAGCAGAAATTATGTTAGTTTAGAGTGTTTCACATGTAAATGTGCCTCACTGTTGGTTGTGATGCTAATCTTTATGCATGTACACACTTCTAGGGCCTTGGGCCTGACAGTCTGTCATTTCACTTGTACTAGTCCAACACAACATACAGGTATGTACAAGATTATATAAGATCAAAAATACATTTTTTAAATTCATATCATTATTATTGACTCACATTTTCACTTTCTTTCTAATGGTATTAGATAAATATTAGGAATTATTATTTTAAATTTCCCTGACCATCAGATAGTTACGAATAAAACAAAGAAAAGGAAAATAGTATTGAAAAGACTTAAGTAATGGTCATCAGTAGTGTTGAAAATAATATAACAGGGTGGCTACTCAATCACGTAAAAAAAATTCAAGCACAATTCAAGGTTTTTTCCAAGGGGTTTCAAACAAAATTCAAGGCACGCTTACAGAGGAAAATATTTCTGAATCAACGTAATCACTCATTATAGTACAATACATAAAAAAGCACATGTTTTATAGCTGGGCATGTCAATAATCTTGTAGGCCATAAAGAAATTGAATTATTGCAAAAGTATCCTAGGTTTAATTCTAGCAGTTGCCTAAAATTTTTTATTTCATTGATAAGTAGGCTCAAAATCTAGTGATATGCCTAGCTTACTTTAATACAATTTTTACTAATAAGCCTACGGACTATTTGCGATAGGCCCAGCTTTAATTAATTACTGTTATATCAATAACACGATGAGTTGAAAACACAACTCGTTTTTTATCTGATAAGTATGTGAAAAAACCAACATATTTAAAAATCGTTATTTTTCGACAACTTTTTTTTTCATTTTACATGTTTTGGTAACCATGCAATTTCTTGTCACCTCTGAAAATACAATTTCTTGTTGAAAAAGTGGTGAAATGTGAGTTTTTTTGAGGTTGATTTCATCCGCAGAAAACTCTTTTTAACGGAAAATCGAAAAAACTAGTTTTTTATCTGATAGTGAAAAAAACAAAATTATTTATTTAGCCTGAAAAATGCATTTTATACTTACCTAACCAAACATAACAACTTATCCTAATTGTCTATTTACTCAACAAAAATTCGTAATTTGCGTTAAACTCGGGTGTTTGGCCTCCGTGACGGCCTGCGGCTGTAACTCCGGCGGAAATATAGATGAATTTGGTTTTTGTGATTAATAGTTGTTATATATAATGATCGCGTAATGGTCGCTAATCGCAATTCGCTGCGAAAGTAGTTTTTCGTTATAACTTACGGTATCATCTATCCTCACCTGATGTATGGTGTTCCAGTTTGGGGTGCTCAATCAACCAGAACCGAATACTTATTCAGGCTCCAAAAAAGAGCCATCAGGACAATTTTTAGACTGAAAAAAACCGAATCTTGCAAAAAAATTTTCAAACAGAAAGGCATTTTAATTTTCCCTTCCATCTATATTCTGGAAACCTTTTATTTCTCAAAAAAAAATCCACAACTTTTTACCAAATCCACCCATTTGCATAAGTATAATCTCCGAAACAAACTAAATCTGGTAATCCCGAAACACAAAACTTCTTTTTCTGAAAGACACCTCTTACAGGCTGGAATACGTCTATTTAATAATTTACCAGACCACCTAAAACAAGAACAAAAATTGGTCAAGTTCAAACAAATTTTGAAAGATAAACTAGTAGAGACAGCTATATATAATGTGAATGAGTTTTTTTCTATCTTTAGTGTACCGGTAAGGTAAACATGTTCCTTAGTTTTAGTGAAATTAAGTTATTATGAGTTATTTTAGTAATGTAATGACAATTAGTATTGTATATAAGTGACAAATGCCCATGTACAATTTTGTATTCTTGGCATAATAAAGAAACTTGAAACTCAAGAAATAATGGTTATAGACCAAATTCGTATTCAGTACAAAAAACACATCAAAATAAAAAAAATCGATGGTTAAAATACTATTTAAACTAACAGAAATATGTCAAAAATACTATAATTTGTGATATTAGTTTTCCGAATTTTTCGGTGAAATACGTAATTTCCGCGAAATGTTTTTTATGCTGATCACGAATACATAATTGGGTTATCCAGTAACATTATTTTTTCGGCCTGAAAAATACACTTTTTACTGACCTAACCAAACATAACCGGACTTATCATGACTTTTTACTCAACAATAGACATAATTTGCGTTAAATTATTGTGCCTGGCCTCTGAGCCTGGCCTATCGTCCGTCATTCCGGCAGGAGTATGCGTGAATTCAATTTGTTGTGGTTAAAATCTGATGTATATAATGATCGCTAATCGTGATTCGCCGCGAAAGTAGTTTTTCCGTTATATCTCGAGAAATAATTTTTATAGACCAAAATAGTTTTCAAATTCGTATTTAGTGCAAAAACAACACATCAAAATAAAAAAAATGATTATAATATCATTTAAATTAACGGAAATATATCAAAAATACTAAAATGACATTCGTTTTTTCGAATTGTTCGGTAAAAACGACTTCCAAAGAATAAAAAATTCTCACGAAATTGTAGTCAATTATTTACCCATTTCAGGTAGTTTTCAAATTTTGTTTGGTGGCAAGAAACTACATAATAACCTTGTTGGTTTTAATAAATAATAATTCACACAAAACTAAAACAGTTTGTCAAAAATTACGATTTTAGAGTTAGTAGGCCTAGACCTTTACGCCAATAAACTACAACACAAAACGTCCCACACTTGAAACAACATCCAATGAACTTTATACTGTATTAATGCTTTTATCAACGATAAATTGTTTAAGTAATTCTGCATTTTATTTATAATAACTGGAAGGTTAATTAACAAAACACGCCATTCACATTATCTCTTCTTGTTGCCCACCTGTTGTTGCCGGTAATGGTAAACGTAAACAAAACAAATGCATCAGCCCAGCCTGTTGTCGATGTATTTTCGTTATTTAAAAAGAACGTAACAGTTTCATTGAAACAATAATTCGGCACCAAAACGTTTCAAAATTTTGCAAATAGCTGCACAAATAGACAGCAACAGTGAGCGTCATCGGACATCAATAGAACAAAACGATAACTCCAAAAGTTTAGTCGCAACTTTAACCTGCAGCGTAAGTTGCAACAGAATGTCAACAAATCTAAGAGGCGACGCTTGACATTGGATTGATTTGCGTCTTTCGGCAAAATGCGGTGGGTGAAGCTATCATATTGTCTGCAACAGCTTCATTCAACTGTTTCCACGTCAAAACTGTTTTGGTTGCAACCGTTTTGTCAAACTATTCCATGCGTATTATTTTGAACATATCAATGTGCCTAGTCGACTCGTGTCTTATCATACGAAGATTGACGATGTTTCCCGAACTTATCACTTGAGTTTAACTGGAGCCCTGAAGTCCGAACCTTCCTGACGTCACCGGATTACTCTCGTCTCGCTTGACGAGAATTCCCGATGGTTACCAAAATTCAAGCATATTTCCAGGTTTTTTCAAGGCGCCGTAAAATTCAAGCATAATTCCCGGTTTTCCCGAAATTCCCGGTGAGTAGCCACCCTTAATAAACAACACTAGATAACAAAGCATTGAAAAGGTCAAGATCTTTTGTTTTGTGATACTAAAATAAGTAAAGATGAATAAAACACAAAATCTCAAGTGGATTAAATAAAACAGGGAACCATTAATCAGAAAATTAAACACCTAATTTGGAGTATGAAAATATCTTACAGTGCATAAATGATACTGTTAAGAGATATCGCGGAAGCCTGGATTGGTCGCGATACTCAAGGGTTTCAGGTATAGCTATACGTCCCTCCCTGCCTCTGGTGTTGTATCGATGTACCACAGATAGGGTAAATAACACCTTGAGCTAGAGTTAGGGTAAATTGAGTCAACCAAACAGACATGACCTTGAATTTTAATAAATCCCAGTTTTAACAAAATTCTAACTGTTTATACTAATTTTAGTTAACAATGAATACACGTACAGTGGTATTGGCCCACCCGCTCGCCCATATATGTACAGTGGTATTGGCCCAACCGGCCGCCCATACACGAAAAGTAGTATTGGCCCACCCGCCCGCACATACACGTACAGTGGTATTGGCATAACCGGCCGCCCATACACATACAGTGGTATTGGCCCACCCGCCCGCCCATAGATGTACAGTGGTATTGTATGGAACAGTCAGCCTTAATTTGTAACGATGACTATATTCGCTCATCTCATCTTGACTCATAAGAATAAATAAAAAAAACTATTATAGAATGACAGTGTAGAAGGATAACTGTAGGAAATATGAAGCGCTTATGTGAGAAAAAGAGGAGAAAACATTTGTGGTTGTTTACCATAAATAAATATAGTAAAAATTGAGGTGGGATCACTGAGGCAAGGGAGCAACTAAGTTTCAAGAGATACTGGTAGGTAGATAGATGAGGTAAGTTAACAAACGAATGACAAAAAATACAAAATATAACAGTTATTACGTTTAAAATGCATTTAACTGTTTCTACTTCCAGGATTAGCCAGGTTTATCAATAAATTATTTTGAACTTTGCACTCACATTAGGGGGGGGGGGGCAGACCCAAACCACCTACTGCCTAGTTTCCTATTGTTACACCATTGACTAACGATTCAACTGATTGGTTATCAATATTACCTTTAATATTGTTGCTTTTGCAATGGAAACATTAAATGTAAATGAATTCGCTTGCTTCAAATAGAAATTAGTATTATTTACATATCATCTGTTTTACGTTCGTAACTATCACAACCTGACTTGAGTAGCCACAGCTAGTGTTTATGAAGTTGCTTGTAAGTGTCTTGTTATTATTTAAAACAACACGATCGTTTTACTGTAAAAGATTTTGTTTTGTCAGATTAATGTTATATTTTGTTAGTATTAGTGGTTGTTTTCAATGTGATTATTTGGATCAGGACAAATTGGTGCTGTTTTAGATGCTCCAGAATATTTATTTAAAATTTGTTAAACATTTCTATTTATTAATTTGTTATAAAATTAAGCTAAGAGTTGGGAGTAAAAAAGGAAATAAAAACACAATCGGTCAGTCTAGAGCAGGGGTTCCCATACTTTCTTGGCAGTGTGCCACCTAAAGCCACTTGACACTTATAGGTATCACTAAAAAAACAACGCAGTATTTTATATATATATATATATATATATATATATATATATACATATATATATATATATGCATACACGTGTGTATAATTGATATATAACTGTACAATTATATATAAATTATTATTAAGGTAACTCTATGGTTTTAAAGTTACCTTAAATTCCGTTGGGTATCCAATTTTACTGTACGCTACAGCTGTTTTGAAGTATTTAACACTTTATCATCAGGCTTTTTTTTAAATTTACTTTTCCGTTCACATGGGCCTGAAGGCCTTGCGTGAACTTCATACAATGGGAGAAGTGCCAACGGTTAGCTCATTTGGGGATTCAAACCTTGGACCTTAAGCAGTCTGAAGCTTTAGCCACCATATCCACTAGATCAATTAGAACAGTCCTCTGAATTGCTAATTTTAAGATTATATGGATCGTATATAGAAACAGTTACAAAAGCTGTCTCTTTGTTTGCAAAAATAATCAACTCTCAAAAAAAGACTAACAACTAAAGATTCCACTAACACCTTGACACCATTGTACCAGAAGCTTTAGTTATTAGTAATGACACCGGCCGCTTAGTCGTATGAAATAAGATAATTCTCAAAAAAGCCAAGATGTAATAAAAGTATGTTTAGTATGATTAAAAAAAATCCCTATAAAATTCGATCGAATAGAAGTATAACTTATTCTACTGCAGTATTTTTATTAATAAAGAAATTGGTTGATGTTAAGATGGTTTTTATAAACTTCTGTCATAAATGTTACTGTTTAAAACTAATGAAAAATTAAAAATAACATATTTATAATAAAGGTTACAAATTTCTACTGCTTGAACAGTTTAAATACTTAATAACAGCAATAGTTTTGTCAACCATCAGATTAACTCCATATTAATAATATATTTTAACTATGTTGTACGACTATGTAATTCAGTAAAATCTTATTATTAAAAATGTTTGTGATTTACGTTTTCGTCTCATAATTTTTACTGTGGCAGCGATAAAGTCAGGTTATCAAATGGACAAAATTTCCTCCTCATAAATATGTAAGTAAGGATGTCAGATAGAGGCCACGCATTGCTTAAACAGAAAATGAATTGCAAAACAATAATGGTAACAAATGTGGGCTTTAAATCATCAGAAAATAGTTACTACAAAATTGATTAAACTAGATGGCAACTCTTCATGTTTTTTAACATGTTTAAATTTTTCTAAATCATGGCCAAGTTAAGGCATAAATGAAGGTATTTAGCCCTAGAACTGATGACTAAATTTTCCCTAACAGATGAGCCATTTTTGTATGTTTGCAATCATTTCTCTTAAAAATGATAAAAAATATAAATATCTACCTATGGTTACCAAGTTGCATATCAATTTGTTTGCCTTGAATTTTATAATAGTGAAAAAGTACAATCACATATAAAAAAAAACATTTATCATATGTTACTACTAAATTGAAAAATATTTTTTTTTTAACCAAAACTTTACAAAATCAACAGGACTACATCACACCCTATACACCACACAAAAAAGTGAGATGACCATTATATTGTAAATTTTGTGCTGAGTTCAAATATATATATATATATAAGTGTGACGAGTCACCTCCTCATTCAGTCAGAATAACAATTAATTAATAATACTTTTTCAGTGAAGTTCTTTAACGATTAATTAAAGTGTTTTAGTAGATTACGTTAACATACATTTCCCAAAATTGTTTCTTAGCGACCACGTGGACTACTCAGTCCACGGCGGAAGTTAAGGTCGTTCACCTGACTGCATTGTCATCACCGTGCCGATCGTATGATCCGATCGGACCAATCACCGATCGCCAGGAGGGGGGAACTCTGGCAGATCTCGATGAGTATGGGATGAGTTATGTCTTGGTCGACTCTTGGCTAATAGTAATTATCAGATATGTTTAGGTTACCGTAGTTAGACGATACTGGACGTTGGGATTTTGTTCGTTTCACAATATAACATTGTACTGAATCTATTATTATGGATTGTGGTTCGTGTAAAATAAATACAAGTGACATTTACTGAAAGCCGCAGTTGTTATTGCTCCTTCCGTGACCATGTGGTGCATCCGTGAGGAAGTATGTAAGGGTCTGTCCCCTTTTATAAATGACAGTGGTGGCAGCGTATCTGTACTACCGCGACAAAAGAGGTTATTATACATATTTCTATGTTTTTATAAAATTAAAGAACTAAGTTTACTGTAACAATGGAAATGATACATTGTTGTTATAATCATATATACAATTTATCAATACATTTTTTAAACAATTTTCTAGATTGAAAAGTTATAAAAGCATATTTCGTAAAGGTGAATAGTAACGTAAACAAACCTGGTGCAAAACAACAACTAATTCCCACCAACTAGTTCCCGCCAAACGCCAAGGTCGTGAACTAGTTTGGCCTTGAACGAGTGACTCATTCACAGCCTTCTAAATCATGGCGTTGTTCTCAAAACATATGATGTTTGAATAACAAAGTATATAAGTTCGTTAAAATATCTTCTTTAAAATGAGACTAAATTTGAAGATGTAGGTTTATTTTTAGCAGCATAATAGCGTTATTTACATAACAATGTTTTATTCGTAGAAAATCGTTGTTTATTACCAAAGCAACGAATTTACATTCATCGATAATCAATGCTTATCAGTTTTAATGTTAATGTGTTCATTATTTGAATAATATAAATGCATAGCCTTATATTTTTAAAACTGTTTTAGAAACTAACCAAAATTGTAAACCAGATTGTTACATACAAAAATATCAGTGTGTGTAAAATAATAGCTACCATAAAATAATTAAAAAAGGCAAAAGTTTGATTTCATGATATATTAGCAGAGAAGTTTCAATTTACTGGCCCCCCATCAATTAGATAGTAATTTGTATTCATATCTAATTTGGGTTATTCACCATACGAAAATAGTTCTTTCAGAAGGGTTAGAGCCAAATAAGGAGCTGATAAAAATTAAAAGCACTTCCATTCCACAAACAAAAAAGCAAAATTTTGTTTATGTTTGCATTCTAAAATGTTATTTCTTTACAGGTGGAACAGACAGTATGAGAACTATTCTTCAAATAATGCTTTTGATGTCTTCAACGATGTTATGCCAGGTGGTACAATGTTTAACAATTGATATATCTTAATTTGTCATTATCGCACCTATGTTTACTTTTCAATTAGTCTAAGTCTCAAAATATTTAACTTGTCTGTGAGAACCATTAACAATTTACTCATAGTTACAGACTGAATGAGCGCAGATTCGTCCAGCGTACAGCCATGCTTCACGTGTAGTATCTAAAATAATGAAGGCGTTTTTATGTTTATTATGACAACTAACATATGTGACCTAAAGAATTTATGTAGTACACATTCAAAACTAAACACAAACTAATATTTTACAGTTTTGTAAATTTTATAAACGTTTTATTTTGAAGTAAAATAAAGCACTTTATGTGTATTTCAACTGTAAACTCTTGTTGTATCTTTATGTGGAACTGAAATGTTCACGTAATGTTCCTTGATAAACACGGTAAGTTATTTTAAAGTAATGTTATAATATTAAATTGTTATGCAAACATGAAGTGTTCTTTAACATAGAAGACTGCAGAGTTTTTCCACAACACGATATTATAATATAGATATAAAAATGTTCAGGGAAAAACAAGTAGTAAATTTGTACAAGGTTGATTTTCACAAATTAATTAAATAACAATCAGTGATTTGTTAAACAATGTATCAATTTAAAAAAGTGTTGATATCTGTAAAAAAAAGCCTTATATAGAAAATATTCAATAACGGCATCATTATCATGCGACTTAATAGCATGGTGTGCCCGCTACAATACGGCCTGTAGAACGCCTGTGAACCAGCGTTAGGCAAGGAGTTCATTCAAGTCTCTAACCACGTTCATTCAAGTCTCCAACTATCCAACTATCAGTACGTACATATATAGAGTATTCCTGTAACAGTTTCCAAGATCATGGGTCTATATAGCATGAATTTCTCTCCAATATCTTCTGTCCTCCCATTTCATTCCTTCTAATATTCTTGTCCAATCTTCCCCACTCTCTCTTTTCCCCCTCTTCTTTCATTTTCTTTGCCCGTCTATCCCCTAGGTATTCCCTTTTATTATCCTTTCATATTTCCATTCTGGAATATGTTCGCCATTTTCTTTTTGTATACAAACAATAGAATTCTATTTCTTAATTTAATAGTTGTTAAATCTATAAATTCTCAATAAACAAAACATGAATTACAATTTATTTATGTTTTATAACATTCTATTTTTAAATAAAGCTAAATAAAATGTGTTCTGAATTTTACACTTCATTTGTTATTGCTTGTTCGAAAATGCCACCAGCTAACATCAAATTTCTTCTTTCACCATGTAATCCTATTTTTCTTTTTTTGGGTACTTTTCAAAAAATCATAAATTAACACCATTTAAAGATATAACAATTATACCCAGATTTTCCTTTACTATTCGTTTTATCAATACGAAATTAAAAATAGCTAATTTTTTATCTACATAGTAACAGTTTTTTAGCAGTAGTCTTTTTGAAAAAAAAAGTAATAATTATCCACCACAATTGCGCCTGTGAACTCGATAATCAAAGTCGTATTGAATGCAGAACAAAAATACAATGTTTAAGTATTCTAACTGTGTGAAATGTTTCAATAACATTTTTAGAAACCATACACAGCACAGAATTCTTAAATGAATACAGGATTTAATAACATTTAAACTTCAATTTCATCGAGTAAAGGGATTCTGCCACTCTATTAAAATATGAGAACCACACTCAGTGTTTAGACAGGTTTACTAGTAGGAGGACGAGTATGAGAGTGATAATATATTATGTAATATTATGCTTTTTTATTTTATGGCCTTCATTGGATATTTTTAGTTATCTTCTTCTTGTGTTCCTTTGTCTTCTCTTAGCCCTGTATTTCTGCATACATTCGGATCATAACTTTCTTTCTTCATCTGGAATCACTCTTCCCATCTTTTATCTATTTATATTGGTTAGTAGTCTGTCACTTAAAACACTGATATTTTTTGTTTTATTCTTAAAATCTCCAAATGTAATTTGCAGCTCTCTCATGTTTTCTTTAAGTTCCACAGTCCATCTTATATTTGTTTTATGGTTCCATAGATTTCCTATGGTTTTCTTTGCTTTTCACTTTTCATGTGTCCTGATTAAGTGTCCAAGGAATGAGATTTGTTTATTTTTTTACTCGTGACAGGTTCTATCTCCTTGTAAACTGCTTCATTGGAAGCTAGTCTCAAGTGTCCTTCTCTTGGTAGTTCTTGTTAATGCAGGTTCTATCTCCTTGTAAACTGCTTCATTGGAAGCTAGTTTCAAGTGTCCTTCTCTTGTTAATGCAGGTTCTATCTCCTTGTAAACTGCTTCATTGGAAGCTAGTTTCAAGTGTCCTTCTCTTGGTAGTTCTTGTTAATGCAAGTTCTAATTATTCTTCTTTCTATCTTGAGTAGTTGTCTGATGCAATGGTATTAGTTGTTTTAAAAATTATTTCACTTGCGTATGTTATTATCGGCTGTGTAACTGTTCTGTAATGACTTAATTTTGTAGATATTGAAAGGTATTTTTTATTATATGTGTTCTTTGTGGTCTCTCCAGTTTATTTGTTCTATTGTTCCATGACTTCATTGAGATTGTATGTTATACTTACACCTACATATTTAAAGCTGTCTACAATTTTCATTCTTGATGTCCTATTTTGATTTTGTTTGCGAAAGGAGGTTCAATTAGCATGATTTCCATTCTCTCAAATTATATTTTGAAGCCAATCTTCTGGGCAATGTCTTGCAATGTGGTTATTTGTTGTTTGGTCTCCTGAATGTTTTTGGCCAGCTGTGCCAGGTCATCAGCAAAGCCCAGACAATTTAGATCTATGTTATTTTTAGAAGATCTGATTTGTATACTATTCAAATTGTTTCTGTACCATTATCTCATTATATATTCTAGGGCACTATTGAACAATAATGATGACAATCCATCTCCCTGTCTCAAACCTGTTTTTATTTGAAACGGTTCAGAAAGTTCCCCTTTAAATTTGATCCTGGGTTGTGTGCTAGTTAAGGTGAGTCTTAAATTTCTTAGAATTTTTAGCACAGATTGTGTATGGATGAAGCCATACACTTTTTTGAAATCTATTAAGACTATTGAAAGAGGTTTATTCAGTTTTCTGTAATATGCTATAACTAACTTATAGCATATTACAGATAAATATAATTTGTTCTGCACAACTTCTCCATGGTCTGAAGCCACCATGGTATTAACCAAGATCCTCATGCAGTTATGTTTTAATACTAGTGTTTAGGGATGGACGAGTCTCGAAATATCGGGAATTCCCCGGGAAATTATAATTCTCGTACTGCGAGAAGGAAATTTTGTTACGATCGGGAATTCCATTCGAGAGTTTTTCTAAGATGTAACCAACTAAATAGTTCGATCTGAACAACACGGTTATAATCGATATTCATGGTCAAGTTCGGATTTTTTCAATCAATATAAATTAAAATGAAAGGTTAATAAAATTATGATAGGCTTGTGTCTCGATTACCGTGGAATGTAATTTATTGCTTAAAGTGTGGCAGTGAAGTTACGTAGTGACTGACGACTGACAGTCGGAGTCGACAGTTGGGGTCGAACGTAGATGTGACGTTCTCACGACCCGTTCATTTGACAAGGCTCATCTAAGTGAACGAGATATCCGGATCACGATGCTAAAAAAAAAAACTATTAAAGTCGAACAAGTTACCGAGATCTATGATCCAACTAAACAAATCTAATATAGGACAGAACTGTTGACCAAAACCCAAATGATAATGAACGAAAACTGAGTGGGCCTATATTCCAATGTTTGTGTGTGTCAGTAACGTAAAATCATTCAATCAAACTGCTCCCGAGAACAGGTCACTTTACTGTCCAAGAAAACAACAAATCTTCCTTCCCATGGCAAAAGTCCATTTCTCTCATGTACATACAATGAACCGTTCTGCTCGTTTCCGAATTGAAATTATCGTATATTTCCCGTGAGGTGATTGTGATCCGTTTTGGTGTTTATTCTGAGTAGGGAATCATCCAATGATTTGACAGAAGAAAATATCGTATCATATCATATAAAATATCGTGATGGCGTTCAAGTATCGTGCGACGTAACAATATTTATTAATTTTCAATTGAATAAAAAATAACTAGATATATCCGTAGCGAATGTCAATTAATAATTTGTTTGTGAACACTTTAGATCGCCAAATGTGCATGTAACATTTGCAGGCATGCGATATTTTCTTCTGTCAAACTGTCGATCGGTTTCCTGACTCGATTAGAAAGTAACACAGATGGAGTGTAAAATGTATTACAATACGATAATTTTGATTTGTAAACTCAGTGAACGGTTCCCTGATCATAATTGTTACTACTACGTCGATGTTAAATGCAAAACAATTCAATCCAAATCTCTTCTGATTATAAAACGGACGGATTTAGCAATAAGGAACATAATTTTTATTGAGCTGAAACTTTATCATACTTCTTGTGTTCATTTCATAAATTTATAATTTAGCTGCATAAATCTTCTTTTTATCACCAGTTGCCATTTTTTAGCTGATATTTCAGATTGCATCTCGTCTGGCTAGGCATACATTTGCCGATTACGTATACCGTTGTCACTACAATACGTCAGAAATTCCTCGTGATGAAAAGATTATCTTTCTATGTATCGAAGTAGTTTCGAGTTGCACACATTCATTACCAATCATAATTTATTAAAAATAATTGATCGTAAACGACTTTTCAATTTATATTTAGGTGCACAATTATTAAATTATTACTAACGATCCATTAAACTACCGGTATTTTGGCATCTAGATTTACAAATTTGATTATATTTCACAGCTTATATCCGGTTTACTATAACCATTATTATATTACTGAATAAAATAACTACAGATCCACTTTTTATGGCGTATACAAAATCAATTTTTTGTTGAAAAGCGACAATTTTGAAAGCAATCGACTGTGTTTGGCGATGACGCCTGAATCGTAGAATCACTTGATCCAGCTTTTGCCCAAAAGCTTCGCTACCGTGATCGGAACTACCAGATAAACCAGATCGACCGTCTGTGTGATTAGTTGACTATCACAGAGAAGAAACAGAGGTTGCTTTCTTATGACTACAGCGGCAGTTATTAATAGAATTAAAACAAATGCACATCTCTACAATAGTCAATACACGTGCAGTAATAATTACTAAGTTTATCCGTGAGGATTTGGGGGGGGGGGGGAATAAGGAAGGGAATGCCAAGATGCTGGCTCTGTGTGCAACTTCAGTTCCTAGTTATAATGTAGTTCAGTTAATTAATTGAAGAATTCATCCATGTCTAGTTTTTATGATGATTTTCATTAAAATTGGCATGTAATATGTAACTACCATTCTTTTATTTCGCTTGTTACAATTTTAATTCAGTTATATCAGATAAGATTGCTTTGTTTATTAAGTGTGTAATCTGTTATTGTTTAGTCTAATCTTGTTTGATTTTTTTCTGTTTTGTGGACAGCAGGCAAAAAATAAAAAAGATTTAATAAAATAAGGAGTACATAAATGTGTTTTAACATTAATGGTTGAATTTCCTACTAGATCACGTACCAATAAATTATTATTACTATAAAATGATTTGGTTTATTAGTTTTATCTACTAAGTTTGAAAATTAATGTATGATAAGCTGGGAAAAATTCCCTCCGAAAATTTCTCGAAATTCGGGAGGAAATTAATTTCCCTCTCGTTTCCCTCCCGAACCTAAAAATCTCCTCTCGTCCATCCCTACTAGTGTTTAAGATCCTTGAGAAAATCTTGTAATTACACTAATTACATTATGATTATTTTTAAAATATGAATATAAGTAGTTATTATTTATTGCTTAGTTTGAATATTATGCATATATCAATATAATGGAGATGGCATCACGTATTAGTATATTTTATGTTATGTGCCTTTACTATGTGCTTACTTTTAGAATTTAATTTTTCAACAAAACTTCTTTGTGCTTTAGTAGGTGTGCTAAAGCATATTATGCTAAGGCTTTGTTAATTCATCTTCTGAATGAGACTTTACAATCTGAGATCGCCATTTTTGTGGCGTCACTTGCGTTATTGTTTATCTGATTTTGAAACCTAATTATATTTATATTATCGTGTTTACACTATATGTTACATTCATTGTGTTGAATCCAAACATCCGCCCAGCCACATTCCCGAGATTATTAACATACCAATCTTAAGTTCTTAGAATAATTTCCTTGTTCCGTTATAAATGATACAATTTAAATGGTTAATCACAAATTCAATATGCTGATGATTCTACCCTAAAAGTTTCAAGTAAATCGAAGGACCAGTTGGAAATATTGTGCTTTTTAGAAATATCCTCATTAAAACAATTTTTTCAAGCAAACAATCTATATTTCAATGAAAAAAAAAACCAGTGTTATAAATTTCCATACAAATAAAGATAAAAATACAAACTATCCAAACATTTTATTGGACAACAGTGAGTTGAACCTAACAACACATACAAATTTCTTGGGTGTATTACTAGATGAAACTTTGTGTTGG